>JAJMCG010000151.1:0-23713 GCA_030572895.1 Jamesozyma jinghongensis
AATCCATGAGGAGAAATCTAAGTATAATTCGTATACAAATAAAATAAAACCTTTACAAGTAAAAATGGAATTCAAACAATTACAGAATAATTATTGTGAACTTCACTATTAGCAACAACTCGAACTTAACAACAATGAATACCTTTAAAATCAATGAGAATAGTACAAACCCAGGTTTCTGTAAATTATGATGGTCAATTATTATACTTTTGAAGGTTTGACCATTTAATTTCTGACAATTTATTCATCTATACTAGCAACATATGGATAAATGTTGATTCTTTATTCCAACACTATGTTGCTGTTTAGGTAATTTATATATAAAGCGGATGTTTTCCCAACTTATATAATCTTCTATATCTTTATATTTATAGACTCTTTCTCACTTAATGAGAGAGAGGAGCTCTGCTGCAACCAAAGGACTCATAGTTCTAGTTGTCAGTATTCAATATACCATTTAAAACTCTACTCTTTTTAACATTCTAAGACCATTTAATTTTTAACAAACGCCTAATGGAATTTAATCTGGGTCCGAGAAAACAGAATACTAATCTTAACAATAATAACCAAGATTAATAACTATTGTAATATAATCTGGTATGATTACGGATGTAGTCGGATTTAGTCAAAGGTGTTCGGAGTGGAAGCGCGGGTATTAATATAGTTATATATTAATGGTAATCGGTTCGGATCGTAACTGAGTCTTACTATTGTATTGTACTTATTCTTCTGATTCTTTCTACTAAATAATAATAACTAATGAGAGAGAATAATTCTTGATTGAACTCGGGAATTATCTCTGTTTATATATGTTCAGATTCTGGTTGATGCGTTAGTGTTTTACGGGAAAAAACTTGATGCGTTAATTGCTCATCAAGTTAGTTGCTTATCAAGTTAATTGCTCGTCAAGTTAATTGCTCGTCACGTTATTTTAAGGTAAAATTAACAACTCGTGTCAGATCTAATGTTCAACATAAACCAATAAATATATCCGGGATAGTTTAATGGTCAGAATTGGCGCTTGTCGCGTGCTAGATCGGGGTTCAATTCCCCGTTCCGGAGATTTTCTTTTTTTAGAAGAATCCATATTATAAAACCGGGTAACTAAACGTTTTCTTATTTTTAAGTAAGTCTCATTATAAGAACAATATTGACAATTTGAATATAGGAAGATATTTCTCAACTTTATGGATTATGTGAACAAGAGTTTTGGTTAACTTGGAAAAATTCCTCTAAAAAATTTGATAGTTCAGATATTGAGCTTTTGGTATATTGGGTTTCTTCCTGTATGTTCAGAAGCAGAACTGAAAATTAGTTAGATTATCATCATTCAAATTTTTGAAGAATTTTTCCTTTATTAACATTAATAAAGATAATATTCTAAATTTCTAGTTTAAATTTCAAAAAAAAAAATCTTGAAAAGTCAGATGGTGATGCATGAAGTAATCCATGGCACATATTCAATGAATCATCGCCGGATAAAAAAAGACAAGTTGTGGTTGCCATTCATCAGTAAAATTTTTTTTCTTTGAAAAATAAAAAAAGAAGACAAATAAAGTTTTCAAAGGTGTATCGATAATAATACGTTATGAACTCATAATGACTGAAAATAAAAATTATCGAAAGATCATAAACGAAGAATTCCTAAATAACAATTAATTCCTGCATATACTTCCTCAGAACGATATAAAATCAAAGTTTTTATAATCACATCAAATTCGACTAATTTTAATTTCGAGATATCAATAAGAATCCTGTGTCAAAGAAATAAAACAAACTATAGCTTCCTAGCTATTTATTAATCAAGTTTTACTTCCCCCGATATCCTTATAAAAACATTATATTTTCAACTGTTGTAGTGCTGTTGTACTTAACAATAAATTGTATTGAAACAGAAAAAGTTTTTTTTTGTCCACTTCCAATATTTTTCACTTTATATACCAAAGAAATGAAAATTTTCAGTTGAAAAATTTCTTAGAATAGGCTAGTCGCGAATCACGAATAGGATTTTAATAACGTTTAGGGCTTTCATATTTAGTACATAAATAATTAGTGTATCAATTAGATAAATTGATGTCAACTAACATCTTGCCTAAATATTACCTATGAGAATGATTTGTGTTTATGGAAAATAGTTGTTATATTATTCGATGACTATACATGTTGTTAAATGAGATTAATTCTAAAGAAGATTTACGTAAAAAAATACAGAATATCGTTTAGACTTAATCAGTAGCAGCACCGGCTCTGGTGTAGATAGCTTGTTTGGAGTGCTTGGAAACTGGGGTAATAATACCTTGCTTTTCTAAGTCTCTTAAAGCAACTCTAGCCATTGAACCACCGATCTTTAATCTGTCAACTAAGACAGAAACAGAAACGTATCTGTAGGTTGGAACTTCCTTCAAGATTCTGTCGTACTTTTCTTGGTCTAAGATGACAGCGTGAGCAGCCTTGTCCTTTAAAGACTTCTTGGACCACTTCTTCTTGGACTTCTTACCACCGGCCATAGCGGCAGCAGACTTAGCAGCCTTAGATAGTTGTTGTTTTGGAGGCATGATTTATGATCTTTTTAGAAACAGTGGTATGTTAGTACAATTGTTTATGAAGTTGCTTTTAAGTTTGAGATGAATTATATCTTGGATATTTGCTCTCAAGTGATCGCAAGTGATGCTTATTTCCTTTTCTAACAAAATCCGTTGTATATCCGGATTGCTTAAAACATTCTAAATCGTGTGGGACGCAATATAAACATTGTAACAGTTCAAATTATTTTATTATTCACTGGACTTACTATAGATCACTTTTTTCAATTTTAGCATCCTACCTAATTTTTATTCTCTCAATAACGTCAACATAGATATGTACATACTCTAAAACGGGTTTCTTGGTTTCTTTAAGAGATCAATTAACGAATAATTGTATCCATTCAATTAACTCTGCATTTTTGATATTATCTTTGTTTCGCGCTTCAAGCCGCATAATTCACCCACTATTGAAATTGTATATTTTCAAATGAAGTTGGAAACTTTTTCTTCAAGTTTTTAATATTTGTAATGCGGTGTTATGATTTAATAATGTACGGATGCAAACGTCACCCAACATGGTAAGACATGTTAATAATTGATAATTTTGATATACAAGGTGGTGAATTTTAACTATATCGGACTCCTGTTTGCAAATACTGAATAAAATATTTAATCTTTTTGTTTATGTGTCTATATCCACGTTTCTTTCTACTTTCTTCATAGCTTATAATAAAAGTCATATTCCATATCTTTTTCAATTGTTATCACTTATGGAAGACCTCCTTAGCTATAACTGAAATATTCCAACAATTTAACAGATCAATCAATATATACGTCGCAGATTAGCTTGTTATTATACCGACCCATTTAGACTTTTAATGAAAGGTAAAAAACTATGTCTTAAATTTGAGTTTGGAGTAGATAATATTTTAGTAACATGAACAAATATTTATTCATTTATGCTAGCAATATATGGATAAATGTTAATTTTTTGTTCCAACGATAATAACTAATGAGAGAGAATAATTGTTGATTGAACTCGAGAATTATCTCTCTTTATATATGTTCAGATTCTGGTTGATGCTTCTCATCATCTGAATTGGCAATAGAGAAGGCTGTACTTGTTTGTACTGGTTGTGCGTCTGCGTTAGTGTTTTATGATCATATTTTGTGGGTTATATCTTATGCCTAGGTTATGATCTGTGCATTGTAGGCTAAGTTAATTGCTCAACAAGTTTTGCGGGTTACTTTAGTCTACTTTAGGCTAAATTTAAGGCTAAATTTAACAGCGGGTTATATATCTAATATATAGCATTTTCAACAATTATTATCCGATATAGTGTAACGGCTATCACATCACGCTTTCACCGTGGAGACCGGGGTTCGACTCCCCGTATCGGAGTAATTTTTAACCTTTTACTGAAAAGGTTTGCGATTTGAAATTTTTTTATGGTCTTCTAAGTAGCAAGTAATCCAAGAAAATATTCTAAGTTTACATCTATTGAAGACTAGGAACTCTACAATAATTATAAGTAAAATATAAAACAAGCGCCCAAAATGGCCAAAAGAATCGCCGACGATCAAATTACAAGAGAGGCCTTTGAAGACAACAATAGTGATGACGAGAACTGTGGGACTCCAAGAGTCGCTACTGCTTCTACGGAAGTTATGAGTAAAAGAAAGATAGCAATGCCGAAAAGAAAAATGGCTTTTACCAAGCCAAATACCTCTAATGAAGAATCGTTATTCGCGAATGCCTTTGATTTTGGAAAGAAAACTACTAACACTTCATCTACTAATGAGCAAGAAAAGAACGAAAAACTGAAGGCATTAAATATTCAACTCAAAAATAAGTTAATAGAATTTTTGGATAAGGATGAATGCGCAAATTTGTGTTCCGTTTTTAACAAGTACGAATCATATATTAAGGAAATTGAAACTTCCAATAAAACATCATCGATTTCAAGTAGCGTTCCAATTGCAAAGAAACTAAACTTTAAACCAACCTCTATTGCTCCAAGAGAAGATTCTGGTAATGAATCTGATGCTAAAAATGACGGTGAAAATAAGTTCAAGGGCCCATCTTTTACCTTAAATACAGCACCAATCAAGTCTAATTCTGTCTTTACTTTTGGACGTAAGGAAACGGGACAATCCAAGAATAGCTTAGAAAGCGAAAGTGGCTCTGAAGTCAAAACTCAAGGATTTACATTTGCTGGATCTGTTAAAAGTGACGTATTTAAGTTTACTTCTGAGACAAATGATGAAAAGAAAGACGATGGTAAACATTCTATTACCTTCGGCGGAGCTCCAAAGAAGAACAAACTAGAAAATAAGACTGAATCTAAAGCCGACAAGTCTTCTATCACAGTTGATCCAGAAGAAGCAGCATTTTCTTCGATGTATAAAAACTCTGCTATTGGATTCGCTGCTGGTGCAACACCAACTGTTACTGTTGATGAAGAAGAAGCCAAACATTCAGCTAAATATAATAACTCAGCTATTGGGTTTGCTGCTGGAGCCAAGCCAATCGCTTCTGAACCAACTGTTAATGTTGATGAAGAAGAAGCCAAACATTCAGCTAAATATAATAACTCAGCTATTGGGTTTGCTGCTGGAGCCAAGCCAATCGCTTCTGAACCAACTGTTAATGTTGATGAAGAAGAAGCCAAACATTCAGCTAAATATAATAACTCAGCTATTGGGTTTGCTGTTGGTACTAAACCAACTGTTATCAGAGCTCCATCAGAAGGGGAGAGTGCTTCTGCCACTGTTGCAGAACCTCCTACAACCAAAGAACCAAATAAGCTTTCTTTTACATTTGGCGCTCCAGCTAAGACAGATGAACCCCAAACTTCAAATACAAAACCATCTTTTTCTTTCGCTGCCTCTAAGGAAAACAGTGATGATGGAAAGATTAACGAATCAAAACCATCCTTCTCATTTGGTATCAACGAGGATTCTAAGGATGAATCCAAAAGCGCAGATGTCAAATCTGCATTTTCTTTTGCTCCCAAGAAACAGGAAACTACTGCATCATTTAATGAAGAAAAAGAGGACGTGAAGCCACATTTTTCCTTTGGTACTGCATCATCAACCTCAGAATCAAATGAACCAAAAAAGCCGCTATTTTCATTTAATATTAAGTCCGATTCGAGTGCTTCTGACAAACCTTCTCCATCACTTTCATTTTCTACTCAAACAGCTGAGAAGGCAGAAGAAAAGAAACCATCTTTTACTTTCGGTTCAACGGCATCAAACTCAACAGCTCCATCATTTTCCTTCGGCGGTAAATCCAACGATAATCCTTTTACTGGTTCAAATGAGAAATCTGCTTCATCTTCAGGTTTCAAGTTCTCCCTACCATTTGAACAAAAGACTTCATCTGCTTCTAGTACTGACGATGCTTCCAAACCTGCAACAGAAGTAACCGCTTCAACTACCCCAGAAGTTACTAATGTAGAAACAACCACTGAAGGTGAATCTAAAGTGATGGATTTACAAAATGGTGAAGAGGATGAAGATTCATTATTTTCTCAAAGAGCAAAATTAATGGTCTTCAATTCTGAAACTAAAGTCTACGATTCTAAGGGGGTTGGAGAAATTAAGGTGCTACAGAGAAAAGATGATACATCGAAGGGTAGATTACTTTGTAGATCTGACGGTATGGGCCACATTTTATTAAACACAAGTATTGTGAAGACATTTAGTTACGTCCCATTGACTGCTGAGAATGATAATTTGATCAAGACGCCAGTGGTGGATGCTGACGGTAAATTTGTCACTTATATTGTTAAGTTTAAATTAAAGTCCGATGGACGTGCATTCATTAAAGCCATAGAAAATGCGAAAAAGGATATGTAAATTATTACACATGTTAGATGATATGAAATCATAGGGATAAATCAAATGAAAATTGTACAATATTGCTTTTATTTCTGTATGTAAAAATATGCAAGTCTCTCTTAGAGCAAATATATTATTTATTAGAAAAGAACTTCCCTTGATATCACTCAAACTAATAATCTACATCTTCTAGAAGTTGATTTATTGTTCCTATAAATGCAGGAATAGCCCATTCAATTCTTCTCTTATCTCTTTTGTAAGATTTACTATCTTTCTCTCCCACTAGATAATCCTTGTACTTTAACTTCTTTTCAATAAACCATTTGATACCCTTCAAAATTGTTGTGCTGTTTTCTGACTTCAATCCATTTTCCAAAACAGAATGAATTGAATCTTCTTTATAGGTATATGTCTTCTTACCATCCTTCTTGCTAAACAGTTCACATTTCTTACCAAGCGATAACAATAGTTGGAACAACAAAACCTCAAGAAATAAGTTACCGTCAGTACTCAATCCGCCCATTATTGGGACATGCTTGAAACTATCTAGCTTTAAAATATTCTCGGAAATCAAATAACCAAAGAATTTACCCTGGTTTGCTGTGTTCATCAGTCTCTTATTTTCATCAGTGTCAAGCTCCTCATTCGATTCATCGGAGTCAGAGCCATCTTTATCCTCGAATTTCTTAACGATGTCCCAGAACAAGAATTGGAATGATTTCAATAAGTTATGATGTTCCTCACAGATTTTCGAGGCAACCAGAGAATAATATGGATTATAACCGTTAGATCCCCCATCCGTCATTAAACAGCGTAAAATAACCCTTGGAATCTCTAGGATCTGTTTGTTCTTTAAATTTAGTTTCTCTAAATTACCAAAAGCATCCATATAATCTTGAGCAGACATAATACTAACAAAGATGGCACGACGAACATCTGTATTCATACGTTGTTCTCTTGCAATTTGTTGCCAATCAGGTATATCATCTAGTAAATCATCCTCAATTTTGAGTTTAAAACCACTTTGCTTTATTCCTGATTTTTTGGTATCTTGTTCGAAGGCAGTTTCCATGTTACCTCTCCATGATGCACCAACTAACCACCATTTACCCTTAGTGCCAATATTTTTGATATCATCAAGCGAGACTTGTAAAGGTTCAGAAGAAGAACTGTTTGTTATTCTGATAATAGAGGCAACGATTTTCTTTAAAGGATGAAAATCAGAAGCGAGGATAGATGGTTTCAATCTATTGTTCTTCAGATCAGACATTGTATTTAATAAGAACTGTAATCTAGGGCTTGGATTTTTAATAACCTTAACATTAGTCAATAATTCAGACAAAATTTCCTTAAGCGCACTTGGGTCATCACCACGAATTAGTTGACCCGAGACCGACACAATTCTTAATAGTAATTCAGTAGTGACAACGTTTGGGTTTTCAACAAAAATGTGGATTAAATCGTACAATAATCTACAAGAAATGAAACCAAAGTTGTAAGTGTAAGCTAATAATGTTAAAATGTTGGCACAATCCTTTGGGATGATTGAAATCTCTTCATCTGAAAGTTTACATAATTTCTTGTTCTGTTCTTCAAAACATTTTAAAAATTTCTCAACTGTAGATTGAATGAAAAATGCACCAATCTCAATACCTCTAGATTTAAACAATGCAAAAATAACTGCGGCATAATTCATGATGTAACCATCAAGCAACTTATTACTTTGAGAAACAGTTTCTAAGATCTGCTTTGTGATAATTTCAATGACATATTGGCGAGGGTAGGAGTCAAACAACTCATTCAATAAAATAATAATATTTGTAATATTTGAGTCAGAAAGTTTATTCAAAGAGGATTTCACCTTTTTTCTTAGCTCTAATACTTCCATGGAATCATTGCTCGCTTCTTGTAATTGTAATTTCCTCAATGAAGGTGGAACATATGCTCCTTTATCATCTTCAGAAACAGGAGCGATATATGGATTTTCTCTCTTCTTAGTGTGCTTGGACGATTCATCATCACTATATTCCTCACCACTTTCACTTTCATCACCTGCTTCTAATTCTCTAAGCTGCTCCCATTCTTCCTCATTTAGATCACCTTCATCGAATTCATCAAAATCGTCAGATGATACATAATCATCTGAATTAGATTCTCCTCCATCCTCTTCATTCTTGCTGTTTCTATCAGATATTGCCAGATCACCATATTCTTCATCATCCTCACCATAATTATTAATAAAATCCAAACCATCAAGAAGACCACCGATTGCATCGAACTCATCATCAGCAACAATAGACTTCTTTTTACCCTTCAGTTTTAATTTCTTGGCATAGTACTGCATGTCCATCTCATCTCTTTCCATGGCAGCACGATCAGAGGGAGCTACCGGAAAGTATTCTTCTTCTTCCAATTCTCTCCCTTTTTTTAAACTTTTAGCACTTTTCTTCTTTTTTAGTGCTTTCATGGTTTCTTCAATAGTCATTTCCTTTTCTTCATGACCTTCTTTAGTATCTGAAGTAAAAGACACCGATTTTGAAATTTTCTTACCTTTCTTTTCTTTGAGTGCTTTCAACTGAGTCATGACATCTTCAGCAGTAGTTTCACCGGTATCTTCACCATCGCTTCCACTGTCAGTTTCTTTATCGAACCGATCATCATATTCTTCTGTGTCTTCATTCTCATTATCACCATCTAATTCTTTAAGTTGTTTCCATTCTTCCTCATCAAGATCACCTTCATCGAATTCATCAAAATCACCCTCAGACAAGTCATCATCTGATGAAAATGGTAAGTCCTCATTTTTATTACTGGCTGTTGACTGTTTTGCCTTTTTGTGATCGTTACGAACAGCTAAGGTTTTCTCATCATAAGATTGTTTCTCAAAATGTTCTTCAACATTTCTGCTATTTTTTAAATGCTTCTTTTGTTTCTTTTCAGCTCTTTGCTGCTTTCTCCTGTCCCTTCTACTAATTTGTTTACCAGCACTTCGCTTACCTGAATTATTAAAACGTTCATCATTTGCATAATCTCTGGTCTTCAACTCATCCAAGATAATGCCAGGAATATTAATACCATTCTTTTGCTGTTTACGAGACATGCTGGCTTGGTTTCTTCGTCTTAATTTATTGATTTTATTCAGATTAACTAAACTAACTCATCGCATCTCAAAATTTTTCAAAGTCTTTTTTAAATTTTTCTTTAGCGGAATCACTAAAAAATCAAAAAGGTCTGAAGATATTTGAGGAAGCTGAGTTAACATCTCGATACCATAAGTTCAAATATATTCAACAAACAGTAATGCCTGAGCCTGATAAGAAATCTCCAGAGTTTGGACCATCAGGGAGAAAGATTATTTATGACGAGGATGGAAAACCGTAAGTATTTTCATTATTTAAACTACATAAGTCATTCTGCTTACTAACACTCTACCAGCTGTCGATCTTGTAATACTTTGATAGATTTTCAATCAGTGACAGGCAAGCTCGTGAAACAGCCAAGTGTTGCAGCACCAGCTAATTTTGATCTTATTCCAGGATCTCGTTCATACATCATGATTCCACCTCCAGATGTAAATGAACTAGGGAGATCATCATGGACATTACTGCATTCCATGGCAGCTAAGTACCCTAAGGACAAACCTACTGATAAACAGAAGGCTGAAATGAAACAGTTTATGAGTATATTTTCCCATATTTATCCTTGCGACTGGTGTGCTAAAGATTTTGAAAAGTATATCAGAGAACACGCTCCTAAAGTTGACAATAGGGAAGAATTAGGTAGATGGGTATGTGAAGCTCACAATGAGGTTAATAAAAAGCTGGGAAAGCCAAAGTTTAACTGTGACTTTTGGGAAAAACGCTGGGTCAGTGGATGGGATAATTAGAGAGGATAGGAATACATACACTTGTACATAACAACATATATCAAAATAGTCTTTAAATTTATTATTATTATGAATTCATATAATTTCTCATGTTATCTATTTATATAGACTCAAATTCAATGGAACAGTGCTACCACTGCCACTTGGATATAGTTTTTTAAGATGCTGAAATTTCCGAGGTGTCGGTATCTGTGATATATTGACGTCCCAATGAAATCTGGAGTCATTAATAGTAATCTTATCTCCTGTTTGAGCTATTTCATCACCTACAACATTTAATGTATATGCATCTGCTTTTATCTTTGTTGATGGTGCTGATTCTTCATTAGCAAACAACCTACCTCTAACTGGCTTTGAAGCTGAGAAGGAACTTGAAGATGTCGATGGTGACTGAGAATTAGATGCTGGAGGAGCTGGAGGAGGTGCCGAGTGAGTTGAATTTGGAGCTGAAGTCACTGGTGGAGGGGGTGGTGCATGTGATGTAGTCATTGGAGGCGGAGATGGTGCTGATGATGTATGTGGTGGTGCTGATGAAGAAGGTGGGGTTGGTGGAGATGGACCAGGAGGTACTGGAATTGAAACAGATGGAAGCGGCGGAGCGTTCATGGATGGAATTGGTGGAGCACCCATTGTAGGTGGAGAAGGAATAGTCGGAGCAGGCGATACATCTGCTTTTTGATGAACACTTGATTCAATTTCACTTAAAAATGAGTTATTATAAGGCTGTGGAGGAGGAGGAGGAGCTATTGGAGCAGGGACCGAAGGAATAACAGGAGCCGATACAACAGGAGCAGGTGGGATAGGAGCCGATTGAGTGGATGGATGATGAGATTTCATCTTCGATTCAATTTCGCTCAAGAACGACATACCACCAGATGGAGCAGAAGGCGCTTTCGAAGGTTGTGGTGGTGTTTCTGTAGGAGTAGAAAATACAGTTGTCTCTATTGATTGATCCACATTTGTGGTATATTTTGTATCCTCAGAGACTACAAATCTGTCATCTCTTTTCTTTTGAATTTCGGCTAAAAATGGTAAAGCACCACCAGCAACAGGAGCTGCAGGAGCTGATGTTGGCTTTGGAGCAGCTTTAGGAGGAGCAAGTCCCAGTGGAGGTGGAGGTGGAGCAGATGGAGCACCCATAGGAGGCGGAGGAGGAGCAGCTGGAGCACCCATAGGAGGAGGTGGAGGAGCAGAACTTATTGGGGGAGGTGGAGGAAGAGATGAGGTAGAAGGAATCGATGGAGCAGATACCATTTGTGAAGGTGAAGGGGCTGATGGGATTGAAGGCACAGATGGATGCTTTGGAATATGAGAAGCTGGATGTGTTGGTATTGATGGAGCAGATGTTGATGGAATAGACGGAGCAGACGCCATTGGTGGAATTGATGGTGCACTTATTGTAGCTGAACCATGTATGACTTCACTTGGATTTGATTTAGGAGTAGATGAATCTACAACGCCCTTATTTGATCTCCGAGCATTGATCTCACCTAAAAATGGCAATCCACTTGGAATACCAGGTGTTGATAAATTTGACGATGATGGTGCAAAGGCAATAGGTGGGGGAGGTGGAGCAGATGGAGCCTCCATTGGAGGAGCAGGAGGAGCAGGAGGAGCAGGAGGAGCAGGAGGAGCAGGAGGAGCAGGAGGAGCAGGAGGAGCGCCAGAACTCTTTGACGGAGCTGGACGAGTAGATGGTACAGATGGCATGGGAGCTGCTCCCATAGGTGGTGGAGGAGGAGCAGACGGAACAGAAGGAATAGAAGGAGCAGCTCCCATAGGTGGCGGAGGAGCAGAAGGAGCAGAAGGAGCAGAAGGAGCAGAAGGAGCAGAAGGAGCAGAAGGAATAGAAGGAGCATTTAATTGTGGAATTGGTGGAGCACTTGTTGGAATTGGTGGAGCACTTGATGGTATAGATGGAACTTCACTTGTTGAACTTGATATAGATGAACTCTTTCTATGATGAGACATACGTTTTGGTCTTGAAGATGGCATGTTTGGCCTTTGAGAAGGCATTGGTGGTCTATTAGATGGAATTGATGGTGCATTTGCATTTGGAATCGGTGGTGCGCTGGGTGGAGCAAGAGATGATTTGGTAGCTGATTTATCTACATGATGCAATTTTGGAATACCACCAGCTAAGATATCACCAAGTTGTGGGACACCCATTGGTATTGCTGGAGCACTCATTGGCATAGGTGATACACCCGTTGAAATAGTTGGTGCCGAAGTTGCTGGTGAAGATACATTTCCGGCTATTTGTGGAGCACTTCTATCATTAGTTTGAGCTTTATTTAACGATTTACCTTTTCTAATGGCGTTTAATAGTGCGTCTCTACCTTCCATAACAGAAGCGGCTGGTTTTGGAGCAGATGCAGATGGACCACCTGAACTTTGAGGTGGTGGAGGTGGTGGAGGAGGTGGAGGACCTGCCATAATTAATTTATCTTTGATTCTTTTGAGTAAATCGTATCCATAGAGTAACAAACCATATTTTCAAAGTTTTTATTAATTTTCAGGGCCCCTTTTCATATTATCACGTGACTGAAATATACACATATATAGAGAGATATCTATATGTTTATTAATTTAAGAAATTGGTGAGAAGTTTCAATAAAGGGCAAAGAAAAGGGTTTATAAGAATGTGCGTATATCTTAATGTAATTGTGTAACTCGGATGATGGGGTTTGTAAGGATATGTGAATTAATGGGTTTTTGCCAAAGGTATGATCAATAGTCTATGCCTGATGTGGAACAATAATATTCTCGATGATTGCATTTAAACACAATTTTTTCTGGAACCATTTGTTACATAAATGAAATTCGAATATCTCTTCGAGGAACACAAATATACTTACCTTTGTAACGATTGTATGTGAGAAGTGTCACATAAAAAACCCAACATACCGACTACCTCCAAAAAAAAAACAAAAAACGTCACAATATCCCCACAAAACAGAAAACAAGAGAAAGAAACAAAAATGATATTAGATATCGATACCTACAGCGTAGTGAATTATGACTTTCCTTCAACTCGACTGCCGCAGTCAACCCACGCTAAAGCCCCTAGGGGTCCGTACCTTCAGATCTCTGCATTGACCAAAATAATAAACGACATAATGGACGTTGACGTTGAACCGAACGTGCGAATAAGTAAATTGTTGGATAAACTAAAGAGTCTTTCTTTATACGAACTTGAATCTTATACCTTTCACAATGACATGCTAGATTTTTGTCTTGGATTTCAACGGTTGTTGTTTGACTTCCACGTGAGATACGCAGATGCGGACCCGATTGGATTCCGGCATGTGTTTGTATTGCTGTTGGCAGTGGTAAGTCGAAAGGAGGCATGGGAATGGTTTCCAACAGACTGTGTATTGGTTTATTTGGATACGGTTGTACTATGTACTGTACGGGAGGTGTTTGTTGGGTTATATGATGTTATTAGAGAATGGATAGGGTGTCAGGATTGGATTGCTGAGTATAAGATGCATGTTTGGGCGAGAGATTTAATTTTGAGGGAGGAAATGTTTCGAATGGTTGGATTTGGTATTCATGAGGGAAGTGATAGCACAGAGAGTGATAGCGAAAATGGAAACTTTGGACCAGGAATAGAATTTGCAAGAGAGATTATGGAATTGACTCAAGTAAAGATAGAATCGTATACAGGTGGTTGTAGTCCCCTAACACAATTCAGTGATAACGAAGATGAATCAGACGATATTGTTGTTATGAAGTGTGTGGGTCAACCTCTGTGCAAGATATCATCTATAAATGATGTAAACAAGATCGTGACAGGTCACCGAGAGAGGATACGAGGATGGATAAACAAGTGTTTAGACGGCTTATTCCGCCGATCAGTTAACGAAACGGAACACTACAAATACAGTACATAGGGTATGTAAGCAATTTAATGTAGTGGTATTGTATTACATAGTGCGGATTGCATAGTATTGTTTGTTCGTTTTGTGTCCGCCAAGGAAATAATCAGACCCTGGCATTCGATCCGCGGAGATCTGAAAGTTACTCTGAGTTTACACGGCCGTGCAGAGTGAGGCAGACCGCCAGTTCCGGAAAACAAAGTGGCTGGACAACAACAACAACAACAACAACAACAAGAGTTCTTTCTCCCCACAAGCTGCCCAATACTAATAGTTATCTGGTGTCCAAATACAACACACTGTCACCACCCGGCCACATATACATACATAACATACATCTTGTTGACTGCAACCAGGGACTCTCTACTACTCTTAACGCAAGGACGTAGAACGCGACGCGTCAAACAAGAACTTCGCGTCGACGCCACCGAAATTCTGGCCACACTATGAAACTTCCGCACACAAAACAAAAACAGCAACGCGAACCAGCAACCCACAGAAAATTTTTTCTCTTTCTCTCGGTTTTATGATTGCTTCTCTCTGGTTAATCATTTTCGCGGGCTTCTCTATTTATAACTACTCTCTTTTTTCATTCATTCTCCATAGTTGTTTTTTCTTTCCCTCTGGACCCTCTATAACTCCATCTATCTATCATATCTCAGATTGAACAGGTCAAATACTAAACTGCTAATCTGAAGACTTAGTTGTTGAAAACCTTTATCACAAAGAGAATTCACCCCTTCATTCTTTGAAGAATCATTGATCAAAATACCTTTGATTTCTCAAAAAACTTTTTCTCTCTCTCTTTACAAACGAAAGGAAAAAAAAAAATCCCATAAAAAAAATATTATTTCAGTTTGGTAGAGACAAATACAACAAACTATTAAAATAGATCAGTTCAATATGTCCTATAACGGTCAAAATATGAACGATCCAAATCAGATCCCTTATCAGGATCAACAACAGTACTCTCAACAACCTCAACAAGAGATGTACGATGATTACGGTAATCCTATATACAATAATCAAAATATGAACGGTGGTGCTTATTATGATCAAGGTGATTCTTACTCTCAGGATTACTATAACAATAATCAACCACCTATGATGCCTGATAATATGGAAAATTTTTCTGATTTCAGCTCATATGGTCCTCCACAACCAGGTACTCCAGGTGGTCAATATCAACAACCTGGTAATTTTTACAATGATCAACAATATACCCCATCCCAATTATCATACGGTGACAACATGAACGGTGGGTTCCAATCATCTGGTACCTCCACACCAAACATGTACGATCCAAATGCAATCGCTATGGCTTTACCAAATGATCCTTATCCAGCTTGGACAGCCGATACTCAAGCACCAGCAACTATCGAACAAATTGAAGATGTTTTCATCGATTTGACAAACAAATTTGGGTTTCAAAGAGACTCTATGAGAAATATGTTCGATCATTTTATGACCCTTTTAGACTCTCGTTCCTCTAGAATGTCACCAGATCAAGCTTTACTTTCCTTACATGCTGATTATATCGGTGGTGATACCGCTAACTATAAGAAATGGTATTTTGCTGCCCAATTAGATATGGATGATGCCGTTGGTTTCAGAAATATGAACTTGGGTAAATTATCAAGAAAGGCTCGTAAATTAAAGAAGAAAAATAAGAAAGCCATGAAGGAAGCAATGGAAAATGGTGAAACTGCAGAGGCTACTTTGGAAAAAATCGAAGGTGATAACTCTTTAGAGGCTGCCGATTACCGTTGGAAGGCAAAGATGGATTTATTAACCCCCTTGGAACGTGTTCGTCATATCGCTTTATACTTGTTGATATGGGGTGAAGCTAATCAAGTTCGTTTTGTATCTGAATGTTTATGTTTCATTTACAAATGTGCTTTGGATTATTTAGAATCCCCATTATGTCAAGGTCGTGTCGATCCTATACCAGAAGGTGATTATTTAAATAGAGTCATCACTCCATTGTATCGTTTCATTAGAAATCAAGTCTATGAAATTGTTGATGGTCGTTACGTTAAGCGTGAATTAGATCATTCAAAGATTATCGGTTACGATGATGTTAATCAATTGTTTTGGTATCCAGAAGGTATTACCAAGATTATCCTTGAAGATGAAACTAAATTGACAGATTTACCCGCTGAAGAACGTTATCTAAGATTAGGTGATATCGTTTGGGATGATGTCTTTTTCAAGACCTTTAAGGAAACTCGTTCTTGGTTACATATGGTTACAAACTTTAACCGTATTTGGATTATGCATATCTCCATCTATTGGATGTATTGTGCTTACAACTCTCCAACTTTTTATACTCACAACTATCAACAATTAGTCAACAACAAGCCCTTACCTGCTTATAGATGGGCCTCTGCAGCCCTTGGTGGTACTGTTGCCTCCTTGATTCAATTATTCGCTACTATCTGTGAATGGATGTTCGTTCCAAGAAAATGGGCAGGTGCTCAACATCTATCACGTCGTTTCTGGTTTATCTGTTTAATCCTTGGTATCAATTTAGGTCCAATCATCTTTATCTTTGCCTACGATAAAGATACTGTTTACTCTACAGCAGCTCATGCTGTTGGGGCTGTTACCTTCTTTATTGCCGTCGCCACTATCATCTTTTTCTCTATTATGCCATTAGGTGGATTATTCACCTCTTATATGGAAAAATCATCTAGACGTTATGTGGCATCTCAAACTTTCACAGCTAATTTTGCTCCTTTAGTAGGTTTAGATAGATGGATGTCTTATTTGGTTTGGGTTACAGTCTTTGCCGCTAAGTATTCTGAATCTTACTACTTTTTAATTTTATCTCTAAGAGATCCAATTAGAATTCTTTCAACAATGGACATGAGATGTACCGGTGAATACTGGTGGGGTGCTAAGACATGTAGACAACAAGGTAAGATTACTTTAGGTTTAATGATCGCTACAGATTTCATTCTTTTCTTCTTAGATACTTACTTATGGTACATTATCGTCAATTGTATCTTTTCCATCGCTAAATCATTCTATTTGGGTATCTCTATTTTAACTCCATGGAGAAATATTTTTACCAGATTACCAAAGAGAATTTACTCAAAAATCTTAGCTACTACTGATATGGAAATTAAATACAAGCCAAAGGTTTTGATTAGTCAAGTTTGGAATGCTATTGTTATCTCCATGTACAGAGAACATTTATTGGCTATTGATCACGTTCAAAGATTACTTTACCATCAAGTTCCTTCTGAAATCGAAGGAAAGAGAACTTTAAGAGCTCCAACTTTCTTTGCCTCTCAGGATGATAACAATTTCGAAACTGAATTTTTCCCAAGAAATTCTGAAGCTGAACGTCGTATCTCTTTCTTTGCTCAATCGTTAGCAACTCCAATTCCGGAACCACTACCTGTTGACAACATGCCAACTTTTACTGTTATGACCCCTCATTATGCTGAAAAGATTTTACTTTCCTTAAGAGAAATTATTCGTGAAGATGATCAATTTTCAAGAGTTACTCTATTAGAATACTTGAAACAATTACATCCAGTCGAATGGGAATGTTTCGTTAAGGACACTAAGATTTTAGCTGAAGAGACTGCCGCTTATGATAATACCGAAGATGATCCAGAAAAGGAAGATGCTTTAAAGACTCAAATCGATAACTTACCTTTCTACTGTATTGGTTTCAAATCTGCCGCTCCAGAATATACTTTACGTACTAGAATTTGGGCTTCTCTAAGATCTCAAACTTTATACCGTACTGTCTCTGGTTTCATGAATTACTCTAGAGCTATTAAGTTATTATACCGTGTTGAAAACCCAGAAATTGTTCAAATGTTTGGTGGTAACGCCGAAGGTTTAGAAAAGGAATTAGAAAAGATGGCTAGAAGAAAGTTTAAGTTCTTAGTCTCTATGCAAAGATTAGCTAAGTTTAAACCATATGAATTAGAAAATGCTGAATTCTTATTAAGAGCTTACCCAGATTTACAAATTGCTTACTTAGATGAAGAACCTCCATTAAATGAAGGTGATGAACCAAGAATTTTCTCTGCTTTAATCGATGGTCACTCTGAAATTTTAGAAAATGGTCGTAGACGTCCAAAGTTTAGAGTTCAACTATCTGGTAACCCAATTTTAGGTGATGGTAAGTCTGATAACCAAAATCATGCTTTAATTTTCTACAGAGGTGAATACATTCAATTAATTGATGCTAACCAAGATAATTATTTGGAAGAATGTTTGAAGATTAGATCTGTCCTTGCTGAATTTGAAGAATTAAATGTCGAACAAGTTAACCCATATGCTCCTGAATTGAAATACGAAGAACAATCCACTAATCATCCTGTTGCTATTGTCGGTGCTAGAGAATATATTTTCTCTGAAAACTCTGGTGTCCTTGGTGATGTCGCTGCTGGTAAGGAACAAACTTTCGGTACACTTTTCGCTAGAACTTTGGCTCAAATTGGTGGTAAATTACATTATGGTCACCCGGATTTCGTTAATGCTACTTTTATGACTACAAGAGGTGGTGTCTCTAAAGCTCAAAAGGGTTTACATTTGAATGAAGATATTTACGCTGGTATGAACGCTATGTTACGTGGTGGTCGTATTAAGCATTGTGAATACTATCAATGTGGTAAGGGTAGAGATTTAGGTTTTGGTACAATTTTGAATTTCACAACGAAGATTGGTGCTGGTATGGGTGAACAAATGTTATCTCGTGAATACTACTACTTAGGTACCCAATTACCAGTTGACCGTTTCTTAACTTTCTATTATGCCCATCCTGGTTTCCATTTGAATAACTTATTTATTCAATTATCTTTACAAATGTTCATGTTAACGTTGGTTAATTTACATTCTTTGGCTCACGAATCTATCCTTTGTATCTACAATAGAAACTTGCCAATTACTGATATCCTATATCCAATTGGTTGTTACAACTTGGCTCCTGCCATTGATTGGGTCAGACGTTACACATTGTCTATTTTCATTGTTTTCTGGATTGCTTTCATTCCAATTGTGGTTCAAGAATTAATCGAACGTGGTGTCTGGAAGGCTACTCAAAGATTCTGTCGTCACCTTTTATCCATGTCTCCAATGTTTGAAGTCTTTGCTGGTCAAATTTACTCTGCTGCTTTGTTAAGTGATTTAACTGTTGGTGGTGCTCGTTATATTTCTACCGGTAGAGGTTTCGCTACTTCTCGTATTCCATTCTCCATTTTGTACTCAAGATTCGCTGGTTCTGCTATTTACATGGGTTCTAGATCTATGTTAATGCTGTTATTCGGCACTGTTGCACATTGGCAAGCTGCTTTATTATGGTTCTGGGCTTCTCTATCTGCCTTAATGTTCTCTCCATTTATCTTCAACCCACATCAATTCTCTTGGGAAGATTTCTTCTTGGATTACAGAGATTTCATTAGATGGTTATCTAGAGGTAACAACAAATACCACAGAAACTCTTGGATTGGTTATGTTAGAATGTCAAGATCTAGAATTACAGGTTTTAAGCGTAAGCTTGTTGGTGATGAATCTGAAAAGGCTGCTGGTGATGCTTCAAGAGCTCAAAGAAAGAACGTTATCTTTGCCGAAATTATTCCAACTGCCGTCTATGCTGCTGGTTGTTTCATGGCTTTCACTTTCATAAATGCTCAAACTGGTGTTAAGACTACTTCTGAAGATACTGTTAACTCCACTTTACGTGTTATTATCTGTACTTTAGCTCCAATCGCTGTCAACTTAGGTGTGCTATTCTTCTGTATGTGTATGTCCTGTTGTTCCGGTCCATTATTTGGTATGTGCTGTAAGAAGACAGGTTCTGTTATGGCTGGTATTGCGCACGGTGTTGCTGTTATTGTTCACATTGCTTTCTTCATTGTTATGTGGGTTCTTGAAGGTTTCAACTTTGCTAGAATGTTAATTGGTGTTGTTACTTGTATCCAGTGTCAACGATTAGTCTTCCAATGTATGACTGTATTCTTATTGACTCGTGAATTCAAGAATGATCACGCTAATACCGCTTTCTGGACTGGTAAATGGTACGGTAAGGGTTTGGGTTATATGGCTTGGACTCAACCATCAAGAGAAATGTGTGCCAAGGTCATCGAATTATCAGAATTTGCTGCTGATTTTGTTTTGGGTCATATTATTTTGATTTGTCACTTACCATTCATCCTAATTCCAAAGGTTGATAAGTTCCATTCCGTCATGTTATTCTGGTTAAAGCCTTCTAGACAAATACGTCCACCAATCTACTCATTGAAGCAGGCACGTTTACGTAAGCGTATGGTCAAGAAGTACTGTAGTTTGTACTTCTTGATTTTGGCCGTCTTTGCTGCTTGTATCATTGGTCCAGCTGTTGCATCTTCCCATGTCCCACAGGTCATTGGTGGTTCCCTAACTGGTGTAACCCACAACCTATTCCAACCAAGAAACCAGAGTAATAACGATACTGGTTATGCTATGTCAACTTACTCCAGTCATTACTTCACTCACACACCATCGTTAAAGAGTTGGTCTACTATCAAATAGTCGCATTGCTTTGAAAAAAAGAGGTTCGACTATCTTCAGAGGAAAACATATAATGTAAATAGGAAACAATCGTTGCTTCCATTATTATGTTATTTCCAACCAATTTTTATAAAAGAAATTAAATATTATTATTGTTTAATATACAGGGTCTATGTATTTTAGTTATTATTATAAGGGGTTTTTACCAAATGTTTATTTATTTATTTCTCATCCTTGTTTCTATCGGTTCTCATGACTTTTTGCAGCTCTCTCTCTCCATTCTGTTTTTTTTTTTCTGACTTTTTCGCATAACTAAATTGTCAACCGCCCGAAAAATATTTTGTAAACGTCACAAATACCGAACAGGCGAAACATAATAAAAAGATAGTTTGTACATTTATCTTCCCTCAATTGTACTAACCTACTAAATACAAAAGGACATTCAAAATTAAAAAAGAAATGAAACATCTAGGAAAGGCATCATTATGCTCTTTCACATTTTCTTGGTTAATTTCCACAGTCGCGATACTCAAAACGACACACTCGAGATCAATCGGAGTTTCTGATGCAGAGACTAACAGCTTAGCTAGGACAACTTTTCCTGAGATCGAGATTATTGGTTCCAAATTTTTTAATTCTCTAACAGGCGAACAATTTTTTATGAAAGGCATTGCCTACCAACCTCAGCGCACAGAAACGGAATTAGAGGAATCAGAAGGGCAATTTGAAACTAAATATATAGATCCGTTGGCCGATTCAACGATATGTTTACGTGATATTCCCTATTTAAAAAAACTTGATGTTAATACTATTCGAGTTTATTCAATTAATCCTACCAAATCACATGAAGCATGTATGAATGCTTTAATGGACGCCGGAATCTATGTTCTTTTAGATTTAGCTGAGCCAGATATTTCAATTGTTAGAGATGACCCAACATGGAATATTGAAATTTTTAACCGTTACAAAGATGTTATCGATTCAATGCATAACTTTCCTAATATCCTCGGACTGTTCGCTGGAAATGAAGTTACGAATGACAAAACAAATACACATGCTTCTCCATTTGTAAAAGCAGCTGTAAGAGATACTAAAAATTACATTAAGGAACAAGGTTATAGAAAAATTCCTGTTGGTTATTCCACTAACGATGATCTTGAAACAAGAGATAATTTGGCAAATTATTTTATTTGTGGTGATACTGCTGTTGATTTCTACGGTATTAATATGTATGAGTGGTGTGGTTACTCCTCTTATGGAACCAGTGGATATAGTGAGAGGACATCAAGCTTTGAAAATTATCCGGTACCAGTATTCTTTTCAGAATTTGGCTGTAATTTAATTAGACCTAGACCATTCACTGAGGTTGGTGCTTTGTTTGGTCCAAAAATGACAAAAGTTTGGTCAGGTGGGCTAGCTTATATGTACTTTGAGGAAGCTAATGGATACGGTGTCGTAGAAATCGATTCCGAAACTAACGAAGTTGTCGAACTTGATGATTTTAAATTTTTACAAGAAGAATTCGGGAAAGCAAGTCCTTCTGGTGTAACTAAAAATGAATATTTAAAAACTTATTCTAAAGCAGAAAAATCTTTAGAATATACCTGTCCAGAGTTAAACAAATATTGGAAAGCAAGTGAAAATTTACCACCTTCACCAAATATTGAACAATGTACTTGTATCGAAAATTCTTTGCCTTGCCTTGTTGCACCCTTTGAAAATGAACAAAAATACCAAGAATATTTTGATTATATTTGTAGCCAAGTTGATTGTTCTGATATCACGATTGATGGTAAGAATGGAGTGTATGGCAAATATTCAGATTGTACAACAATTCAAAAACTGAGCCTTGAAATTTCGAAACTTTATTTAAAAAATGGTTTGGGAAACAACATGTGCCCATTATCAGATGGAAATGTTTATTTTAATGTCAAAAGCTTAAAGCCAAATGGGCAGAAAAAAGAATGTTTAAAACTTGCAAATGAAGTGAAAAATAGCATGACGCAACCAAATACCTTACCCAAAGATACAACTAAGCTAAATAATTCGGACAAAAAGAGGTTACCTTCAACTCCAAACAAAGAAGCAAGGGTAACAAATGATTCTAATAAAATGGAACAATCTGGATCTATTCAATTCGGAATATCGGGATATACAATTATTTTTATCTCAATATTTATTGCTACTATTATTTTATAAAGTGACCTTGGTCTATAGCTATTTATTTAGATAAAAAAATATTAAAACTAGGTAGAAAGTGGTCTTATATTGTTAATTTAACGGAACATTAAAAATATTTCGTATCAACCAAAACGTATTTGTGTCGTTTATTGTAATTATTAGAAAATATTCTCCAAGAGAATTTCTTGTGGTTGAGTATGATTGGATTTATAACTATACGTAATAGATGTCATTTCAAATAGTGAATAATATACAGATAAATCTTTCTTGCTTTTTTACAAAAATAAAATATACATAAAGTGTGACATTCTAATATTTGATTGTCGTTGTTTTCTGCCGTTAATATACGTTTCAATTTAGACAGTTTAATATACTTCAAAGGTGAACCAGTAGCACCTCAGATAATATTGTACAAGCTTATTCAATTATAAATGAAATTTTTTTTTATCTGTCATTTCTACTGTTTCACTGGTAAAATTTCCATGCTCTAATATTCTTTCACTAACCATCCTAAAAATGTTAGGGTTCAACAATTATCTTTAATTAAATTCTATAAAACATAGACTAATATCATTATGGAGACGTCGGTGAGGAATGGAACAAGAAATGTTAATAACAACAACATTTCTACGCCGGTTCAAACAACTGATATATCAATCAACGAATGTCAAGTATTATTTCAAAATCTATCCATCGACGATGAAGATAGACTGAAGAAAAAGAAAAAGTTGGTTATGTACCAAAATATATCGAAGAGGTTGGAAGAGCAACAAATGGACTTGTTGACGTAGGATGGTAAGATCTCTTCTTTTAGACATATTTTAGAAATTATTTTGGATATCTTTATTACAGAAACTATATATTCAATAATAGATAAATAC
>JAJMCG010000152.1:0-23597 GCA_030572895.1 Jamesozyma jinghongensis
AGGCGACGGTACCTGGCTTATATCTGTGAGGCTTCTTGACACCACCGGTAGATGGAGCGGACTTTCTGGCGGCCTTAGAAGCTAATTGCTTTCTTGGGGCTTTACCACCAGTAGACTTTCTGGCTGTTTGCTTGGTTCTGGCCATTATTTATGTATATATGTTTTAGTTTGGTGTCTCTATTTAAGAGTAATTAAGAAACAGATGAAAGGAAACGGGGCGTATTTTAACAAGACAACAGGATAAATCGAACTCCTTAAATAAGAGAGACAAAAGCTGTTGTTTCATTCAAAAAGGAGAGGTGGTTGCGTGCCCAGTTTTTCACAGTGAAGCGTACGAAAAACTGGGAACGTTCAACTATTCAAATTTTGGATCCGAATTCTGTCCGTTCCCAGATTTTCGAATTTGTATGGCAAGGCGTGCCACGCATTTCGCGTTGATTGAGCTGCCAGGCTCTTGTAAACAAACCATCATTGGGGGGGAGGTTATGTGTTTCTGAATTTGTATATAAACCTGCTTGCTTGGTAGTATATTGCTGAATATTTATTCTCCTACTTCTTCTGTATACCTATATAATCAACTAACTAACAAATAAACAATAAATAATAATGTCCGGTAGAGGTAAAGGTGGTAAAGGTCTAGGTAAAGGTGGTGCTAAGCGTCACAGAAAGATTCTAAGAGATAACATTCAAGGTATTACAAAGCCAGCTATCAGAAGATTAGCTAGAAGAGGTGGTGTTAAGCGTATCTCTGGTTTAATCTACGAAGAAGTCAGAGCTGTCTTAAAGACCTTCTTAGAATCCGTTATTAGAGATGCTGTCACTTACACTGAACACGCTAAGAGAAAGACTGTTACTTCCTTAGATGTTGTTTACGCCTTAAAGAGACAAGGTAGAACCTTATACGGTTTTGGTGGTTAAACAACCTGAACATAGGCTTTGTTGTTTCTCAACAATTCACTTCCAAAATATTCATAAATATTCTTTGTATTATATCTACATTATCTATTTCTATGTATGACAAAACGAAATACCCAATAAAGTTACATTTTTTTTTTTTAGAATAAGAATATTTCTTTTAGTTTTACATTAAAGAAACTCTAGGATGAATTTCAAAAATTATTCTGTCTTAAAAATTCCTTTGTTATTTCACCTTCTATGAAACTCATAACTTGTTCAGGTTTTCTTGGTTCATCAGGATTCTTCCTGTGAGTTAGATCCAGATACATCGACAAACAATACCCATCATTGTCCTCAACTTCTCCCATGTTAGGACATATACAACGGCATCCAGTGCCATGGACGTACTCCTTATCATATGGACTTTTCATCCAACCATATTTACGTTTCCATCTTGGATCCGTCTCTACATATGGAAACATATGTTTTTTATTACTATTTGGTGCATTCTTAGGGCAATGCTGTAGCGTGGAATGTTGGTATCCAATATCTCTAAAATAATGAATATCACTAACATTAAGTACCAGACCTAATCCAAGAGAATGAACAGGAGCATCACCCCATCTTTCCTTCCAGAAACCCTCATGTTGTTCCAAGAATTTGAAGTAATTATCATAAATCTCATTATTAAAAACATCGACTCTAGCAATTTCAAAATTGGACCAGAAATGACATAAATTATATTCCTCATTTTGAAATTTGTCCTCAACAATAGGGACTTTCCTCTGAGCTCTATCGATCAACATCCTTAACCCATTCTTAACTTTTTGATAACCATGGGATAAGACATGATCAATAGCAACCTTTTCTGAGACAGCACCCATGATCTCGTTTGGATAATTGATGAATTTATCCAACTTATCAGCACCACTCAGCATATTATAATCATATGTAAAAAGTTTCCATAGAGATCCAGCTTTGATCCCTTGTTCACGGATGTAGGCCACTGTGACTCTAAACAAATTTGGCACAGTAAAATATAACTCAGGAATCAAGATCGTGAAGGCATACTTCTTCCCAGATTTACTCATCTCCAGAAACGGATCATATGTTAAATCGCAGAAGAATTCAACGGAGGGTTCGATACGCCAGTACCATTCATATTGCGTTACAAGTTCATGCTTATAGAACCCCCCTGAATAGAAACGACACATCTTATGGTATGACTCACTAGACCCATAAAGAATCCCTCTATCACCTTGTGATATCAGATGCTCTGTGTATTCAGTTGTGGAAGTAACAGAGTCTGGGAAGTTCCATACGCCAGGGTTCAGAGTACCAAATGATACCTCAGAGGAAACCAATTCTTTTACTTTAGTTTGAAACTCTTCGCTAAAGGGTACATCATTGAGTAAGACATATGGATAATGAAACCATTGGTTGAAATGAGATTCTATGTTTTCTAACGTGTGGATCACTTCGTATAGTTCCTCGTTTCTAGTTAGCATGACGAATGTAGCGTTTTGTTTCCTGTACTGCGGTGATGAGATGTATGCTCCTGTATCGACACAACCAACGTGGAAAGTCGAATCTATTTTGGAGTTTGTATTTTGTAATGAATTTGTAATAGGTATGCCACCAGTATTGGCAGTACTTATGATGAAATATGCCGTTATAAAAAATGCAATGACGAGACATGGTAAGAGAGGATTAATTTCTTCAATGTCTTCCTTGAGCCTCTCCAAACGCTTACGTACTTTAAACATGGCTAGCTAGTTAAGTCCCTGAGACTTGGTTCTATATAATTTACTGTCAAAGTTTACCATTCTCCACGTCTCTTTAGATTTACTTTTTAATATGTAGTTTAATTGTTTCGCGCATCGAATAAGTGAAAATTTTGATGATGTGATAGATGATGCTTCTACGGTAGGAAACCATTACTCTAGAGCGAAATAAAGAGGAGAGGAGAAGCAATGCCATTGGAACTGATCATTAGTGATAGCCGATACATTAAAAAAGTTAAGAATGACCTTGAATCTACCGGCAGCTTCGTGAAGCCCATTGGTATCACTGAGACAGGTGAAAAGATCATCAGAACCAATATTGAATTATCAAATGAAATTGAACGCCGCTTCCCTGGCATCAAATTTCGTGAATCTCATGCTATTTACAGGGAAGAAACTAATAAAGAGGCACAGGATATTGTTAGCTTTAGCAGGAAATTTTTTATGAGGTATATTACTGATGAAAGTGTATTAAATAAATTTTTGGAACATATTCCAATCAAGTACTCGATTTACCCACCTGTGGTGCTCTTTAACAACTCAACTAAACGTTGTTTCACAAATGAGACATTTTTAAAGATCATTCATGATTATAATGTTGATTTAAAGGAATTCTACAGCGCATTGGTGCATGTGTTTATGAGAAATGACAACGTATCCATTTTAGCATTAAACAAACCTATTTTGGAGTCCGATACGATGCGTCAACCACATAATTTAAGCATACTTTATGATTCCCGTGATGATCCCACTGAAGATATCTGGTGTGAGTTGAAACAGAATGGGATCTGGCAGGTTTGGAACCCGGTTCAGACGATGTTCTCCCGTGGGAATATCAAGGAGAAGAAAAGAGTGCTGGATACATTTAAGGAAGTGGAGGGAAATGATGTCGTTGATTTATATTGTGGGATTGGATATTTTAGTTTTAGCTACTTGAGGATGGGGTGTCGTAACTTGTTTGGGTTTGAATTAAATGAATGGAGTGTAAATGGATTTCGAAAGGGACTTGCATTGAATAAATACTTTGGTGATAGTAACCGTTGTCATGTTTATAATGAGAACAATGAGATGAGTGTGCAGAGACTCCAGGAACACAGGGATAAACAAGAGAACAAAGAATTACTGCGTATCAGACACATCAACTTGGGTCTACTACCATCAAGTCAACAAGGGTGGCCTGTCGCTCTAGAATTACTGGAGAGACATCACAACTGGAAAGAATGCAATTTAGTGACGTTGCATATCCATGAAAACGTCGACGTTGAATCCTTAAATAACGGCAGTTTCTGTGCCAGCGTTGTTAAAAAATTGGCTGAGATCGATGCACACTATCAATACATTCACACGTATACAGAACGCATCAAGACCTTTGCTCCAGATGTCTGGCATGTCTGCATCGACATCGACGTGTTGCTTAACAAATCTATGTAAACCCGTCCATATTTCGCCAGGACCGTTCCGAATTAACCCAAAACAACCATAAAAATACAGCTAACCATGGAGACACACACCAGAGTCTCCAGAGGAGCCATAAGTTACCAGACAGGGACGCTCACGACTGCTGTCATTGGTAATAGCTGTGCCGTGTAGGCGAAGTAGCAGTTTCACGTGCGATGTACGGGCGACTCTGTTCCCTGAAAATTTTATACAATGTATATATAGATTCATTTATCGGGAGACGTTATGACTTTAAGTGGTGAGAGGAAGAAAGTAAGAGCTAAGGCCCGTTTGTAACAGTACCACTACCTCTAGAGAACAAGGAACTTTGATATATAACCTACAGGAATCTTATATTTGAACGTACGCCCTTCCTTTTAGTCACTGAAAAGCGCTACGGTATTATTAACAGCCCGTTACATGTCCAACAATAACAATTTCTACCAGGATAACGA
Source organism: Jamesozyma jinghongensis (assembly GCA_030572895.1). NCBI lineage: Eukaryota > Fungi > Ascomycota > Saccharomycetes > Saccharomycetales > Saccharomycetaceae > Jamesozyma > Jamesozyma jinghongensis. The sequence continues at coordinate 4,574 of JAJMCG010000152.1, forward strand.
TAACATAGGAGTCAAACTGGAAGACCTTCCAGATATGGATACCATGATGTCCCAACTTCAGGAATCACAGAAAATTACAGAAGATAACTTTCTCAATCAGTTTATAAATAGTTCAGACAATAATTCGCCACAGTTATCACAGACTACCCCAACATTGAATGTGTTCCAACCAAATGGGACAGTCTCCCAAGAATTACCAGGAAATAATGGCAGCAAAACTAGCAACCAGAACAACCTTTTTTCAAATGCTTCACCAGAGTCATACTCCAGCAATTCGACTCCCTTGAACTCAAGCTTCAATAATCAAAACAAACCAACGGCACAGTATTTGTCACCAATTATAGACAACAGTAACAGTAATTTTTATAGCGATGTCGAATCCGATTATAATAATATCTCAAATAACAATTCCCCATATTTGGCTCCACAGGATACATATCTAAATTCAAACAATTTACTTCCGGTATCACCCCAGGCACCTTCATCCCCATACCTAAGTGATAACAATAATACTACACAATCAACAAATAACGATGATTTGCTCAGTGTTTATTCAAATAATAGTGCTTACTCTAACAGTAGCGCATTTTCAAATAATTTATTACCAATGAACTCGCACGGATACAAACACATCTCTACTGTGGACGATTTAGATATCTTACTGAATGATTTGAAGCCAGCCAATTTTAACTTGGATGCTGATTTCGATATCTCAAACACACAAATAACCACAAACTCACATACACCACAGACTGTTGCTCCAATGATATCGGTCCAGGAATTCAATGAGTTTGGACATCAACATAATCAATTTCAAAACACTCAACCAAACACTAAGATCGAACCCGATAACAACAATATACCACTAAAGTTAGACAACTTCAAACTTGAGAATCCATCAACACCAACCACCCCATCACCAACGACTCTCTTGAACCCCAAAGTGCAAACATTCTCTCAAAATGACAGTAATGAAGATGATTCTGTGGACCATGACCAAATGGTACAAGGACGTAAGGAGAGAAGAAAGAGTAGAAGCACATCTCGCTCACCAAACGTAATACGATCCCGTTCACGTAATAGGTCTATACAACGGTCAGGGTCTCAGACTTCTACACATTCCTCTACGGCACCAATTTCCTTCGATGAAAAGGCAAGATCAATTAGTGAAAATAGAGATAAGTTACTAGAGATGGCAGATTTGAAAGTAGAGGACGATGATGAGGACGATGAAGGACCATCACTGATAGCAACTCGTAGCCCTGCTAATAAGAACCCCGCCAACTATGCATGTGAACTTTGTAACAAGAAGTTCACAAGACCATATAATTTGAAATCACATTTACGTACACATACTAATGAGAGACCGTTTGTCTGTACTGTCTGTGGGAAGGCATTCGCTAGACAACACGATAGGAAGAGACACGAGGATTTACATTCAGGTAAGAAACGATATGTATGCGGTGGAAAATTAAAGAATGGTAACCTGTGGGGTTGTGGGAAGAAATTTGCTAGAAGTGATGCGTTAGGTAGACATTTTAAAACAGATTGTGGGAGAAAATGTATTGCTCCTTTGTATGAAGAGGCTGCAATGGAGACCTCTCAGGAATAGAGCTTAATACGTTCGTTATATTATATAGAGATGATCATGTTCTAGACTTTTTGTACTAATAGCTACGTAATTTTTATAATCTCGGATTTTTATGGTAAAAATATTATATCATATCTGATAGTATATACAATTTGAGATACTAATAAAGAGGAAAACCGAAGGTAAAATGGATGAACCTGAGCGGGAGGCCATCCCAGAGCGTATTCTATTGTCTCAGCAGTACATTGAACAATCACTGAGACAGAATCGAAACTTTCCAATTAAAATTCAAAACGTTGAAATCATCTCAACATCAACAAAATCTTTAATCCAACCAGCAACTTTAAACACATTCATTAACGGAACATTGCGAAAATGCAAGACTTTATCTGACTTACCAACCCAGATAGATGTTTTAAATACAAGACTAACGCAATCAAACCTAATCACTGGCCTTAATCCAATTATACATGCTACCTCACGATCAGCTCCAACTGAGGGTCCCTTAACATTGTCAGTGACTTTACAATTCCAACCAACATCGCACTTCACTGCAAAAACTGGTACTAATGTTACAAATTCTGGTCAAGGTGATGCATATTTACAATTTCAGAAACGTGGTCTACTGGGAATGGATGAGACCATCGCCTTAGATCATAGGCGTGACACAGGTACTAACTCCGGGTCTAATGTATCCTTAGTGTTGCCGTACCTGTTCAATAATAACGCATTTATAAGTGGGAAGGTGGACCTGTTTGACATGTGGAAGGCTAAGGGCGTTAGAGACATCGGTGGTGCCATCAGTGGAAAGAGTTGGTTTGTTAAAGGTTGGAACTATGACATAAGCTTGGAGAGCACAAGGAGACAATTTGAAAACGTTAAGTTTATAGCTGGTAGCAATGAAAGAGTTTCTGAGTTATTGTTAATCCAAGAGGGTGAATTTTTAAGAAACTCCTTAAAGCTTGGTGCATTATGGGATGGTAGAAATAGTAAGATTTTCCCAAGTAATGGTCAGATGGTCAAGATCAATAATGAAATTGGTTTTGACTTTAACTCTTTAAAATTTTCGAAGTTAAATATTGAGTTTAATTGGGTCAAGAGTTGGTTTCATAATGATTTTGTCACAATGAGCAATACAGTGAAATGTGGATACATCAAGAATTTAAATCCAAAGGAGAGCTATATCCATGTAACTGATAAATTTCAAAATGGTGGACCAAATGATATTAGGAGCTTTGAGGCAATGGGGTTAGGCCCAAGACAGTTGGGCCATGCATTAGGTGGTGACGCATTTATCGCATACGGTACAAGTATATTCTCTCGTTTACCAATAAAGAAATTCGCTGACTCTAACTTTAGATTGCATTGGTTTATTAATGGCGGTAAACTAATTAACAATAGTAATTCAAGCATGATGCATTGTGTCAAGGATTTATCTAGAGAACATTCTACCTCTATGGGTGTGGGTCTTGTGCTCAGACATCCAATGGCAAGATTTGAACTAAACTTTTCAGTTCCAATTACCGATCACGCAGATGATTTGACCAGAAAGGGTTTTCAATTTGGATTGGGGTTTGAATTTTTATAGGTCATTAATAAAATATGGTCTTGTATATACGTACTTGCAAAAAATAATACAATATTTTTCATTATTTACTTTTTTGAGTCCAATTGTTATGATTTTTGATGACTTCTGGAATTATCAATTCCTCAATAGTACCCTTCTTGTCATCAAGATGAATCCAGTAGCCATCCTTACATTCTGGAGTGACAAAGACAACCTCTTTACTTCTACTTTGTAATAAATTACCAATAACTAACTGATGATTGTATCTGTCTAATGCATATCTTGCCTTGTCCAAGAGAATGGATTGATCAGTTTCCAGTTTAAATGATATAATCATTGCTTTGGTAGCCCAGTTGTTCACTAGACGACTCAAGAACTTTGGGACTGGATCTAAATTGACAATCAATTTCCCATCTGCTGTGGTCTTAGAGTTGACTTCCTCATATTCTTCGCCCTCGTTTAAACCATAGTCTCTACTTTGAATTTTATGTTGAGGTAACTTTGAGTATGGTACAAAGAAGTCACTAACAGCAGCAGCTAAATAGAAAAGACAGCCGTCATAATTTAATAGCTTACCGACGGCCTTTAGGGACCAAAGATATTGATTCACTGTTGTGAATGGCAAGCACAATAGCTTCTTTTCATCTACAGAAAACCTTTGATACATTGCTTTGTTCTGTAGAAACATCTTCGAGAACTCATCTTTAATTTTCCCCTCTGAATCGAAATAATCCAGGAAAGTTTGTTGACTATTATGTGTAAATTTTCTATTGAAGGGAGTTAAGGAAAACTCTCTATGGAGAAAGATAACACTATAGCCATGGATTAGAAACTGTTCAGCACTTGAGGCACCACGAGTGCCCGCTGAGAAGTTGTCGATAAATCTGACCGTGTTGTTTTCTAATGGCACCGTAGTACCGCCAGATGTTACCAGGACAATATTTTTTCTCCCAATGGACTGTTGATAATCAATGAACTCCTGTGCTTCTTGGACAAGATCATCCAAGTAATTCGGCTTTGGGTTTGTTGTGAAATAATTATCCTCTTCGGTTGAGGTCTTCGCTACTGGGAAGTATTCGTCCTTAATTGAACGATCGATAGCATGGGAAAGATCTGTGATCGAGGTATGAATATTATGTGTCGGTAGGGGGGTCATTGCGAATCGTGATTGACAGGCTTTCCTCTGATTGATTGTTTTGTCCTTTGATAAGTCTCTCTAACATTGAACAAATTTTTCTTTATGATCAGTTAGCACTTCATTGTTTTTCGTGAATGTGAATTTTTCGTATAGATTATGTAATAATGTTATATAATAATAAAAGTCGTTAAAAGTACGTTAAAATATAATGGGTTATATAATACGTGTGAATGCCAATATTTTGCTTCGCTATGCAGATGGTAAAGCTGATGTAGCTACAGTAGATGGTTGTAGATACAATGTATGCAGTAGAAACTTGATCCAGGGTTCGTGGTACTTGTCCCAATGATCGTACAAGGTAATTTGTTGCTGGATAGTATCCATAACTTCTTCTAGATCCACTTGAGACTCTGCCATAAATCTATTGAAGGTTTCTTGTGTCGAGGATATCATACCTGGTGAGTTTTTGGTGCCACCATTACCACTGGAGGCAATATTCTTTATTGATTTCCCACCTTGTGTAGATATTGTAATAAACATACAGGCCATGGCTATGATATGTGGTGGATATATGAGATGAACATCATTTATATAACTATCATTGATCAGGGACCAACAATTTTGGATATCATCTGAAGATAATTTAATCTCAAAGGGAGGCCCCTTCAAGACGTCAACTATCTGTTCCATGGACTTATAAGGGTGATGTACTATCAAATAGCTCTGCAATTCTTCTAGCAAATAAAACTCAAACTCAGTGACTTTAGTTGGGTCAGGAGGTACAAATTCGGGCCATAGGGACCTTGCTTCACTGACCAGGGATCTGATATACTGTGGACACTCCTCAACTTTGCATGCCAAATAGACACACGTCGTCACCAAAAGATACAAATTGACTTCTCTAACCGAAGCCCTCAAGAGGAACCTGGAAAGATATACATGAGCAGTTGCCAAGGCTACCTGCCGAATATTCAATCTTCTCCCGAGCTTCATAATGAGAAAGTAACAATAGATCCTGAGGTTGTAGTCCTTATCATAATGCAAGTCCCTGTGTATGATTGGAATATTTTTGATTGCTGGTTGATTATTCCCATTCTGTTTTGAATCCATGACAATGTCGATCCCACCTGGGAACAACTGGCACTCGAGAATCCACAACTTCTGCCTCTCCTTAGCAAGTGACGCCTTGTTGAACTGCCACTGGTGCCTCTGGGTCGATGTCCAGTAACTTCCAGACATTAAATATCGTCGAATCGATGCCGATAGCCCTTAGCTCTCAAATATTAACCATCACAAGAGAATCATCTCCTTCAAATTCTGAAATTCATTCTAGAGACATTACTAAATATCATCTGTCCGGATTATCCCCGTACGTCTCGGACACTTTCGCCCTATTCAAATAAATTTCGTTAAATTTTCCGCAGAGTGAAAATTTTTTTTTGTATATAAACTTGAGTTATACTCTTATAGTTGCGATGTATGTTTCTTATATTTTGGCTTGTTGTTTCTTTCAAAGCTCCGATCCATGGCCAAAGAATCGTCACTCATCGAAGCTTGCACAAGAGTCTCGTACTCACACATGCTTTGGGTTGAAAGTCTCCCACCTGATCGTATGCGGAAAACGTAATGAGATTTAAAAATTTTACAATCTTTAAATCAACTCATTAGGGCAGCTTTAGGGCAGCCTTGTTGACTTGTGACCCCTCGTGGTGTTGCAATGTTTGCTTCGGTATCGGGATCCATCGTGGATCCTAAACCATAGTTATGACGATTGCTTCCTCATTCGTGAGAAAGTAACCCAATGGAGCTTATTCTTGGCTCATGGATTCAAACCTTTTATTTTTTTATCAACAGTCCAAAGTGGTGCCATTATTGCTTCAATAAGGTACGATACTTTTGCATAGTCAAATATGCTGGACTAGACTAACGATAGAGGTTGAAAATAGGAAGAGTAATAGGCTAGAATTCAGTAGAGTTCTGTCTCTTTGACTTCCGATAATATTTGAAATTTATATGATGAGATATCAATGCAACATAGAGTCAAGCTCTGAGGCCAAAGGCCATGGGAAGAGACTTGCTATTATTATCTGATTTTTTCAATTATTGTTATATATATTACTCTTGGGTATTTCTTATTCTTACATTTCTTGTCCTTAAAATACTCACTGAAGTTGATATTTAAATTGTTCTTTAAGGGTTACACAAACTATTTAAGGCTATGGATATGGAAATTATGCAAATTGTGAGGCTGTCTGCGTATCTCTCTAACTGTTGAATTGGCTAATGGCCATGAAGATACAGGCCAAGCTGACGTAGGGACTGGCTCTCTCCCCAATTCGGGCCATCTTCCAAAAGGCTCCCAGGGCTTCATTGCCCTTGTAACGATCAAATAATGATGGCCATTGAGTGTGGATATAGGTGCAGGTACAGATTAAAAGTAAAATAACTTGTAATAATGAAGCAAAATTGAATAACGCGGACATTGTGGCACTTCTAGATACACTTTCTGGTTCTTATACACTCCAGTCTCCTGGTTTCAACCAAATATATTTCAAAGTGTTGTTAGTATCCATGAATTTGGATTTTTTTTCCTTTGCGTGAGCGAAAAACACGGTAAAATAAAAATAAAACGCGTGCACCGCATACATTACAATTAAATGTTATATAAATCTATCTATCTTATTTACGTGCAAGTTGGAACAAATGTGTTTTTTGTTTCAGGAAATGATCGTATCTATCAAAATCTGTAATCTCGATAACGTCGAAGTTCTTCTTTATCTTCTGGAAAAAATGCTTGTCTGCCTTCCTACGTTTCCTGTACGCCATGAGGATCATTGGAGGCCTATCACATTCTGTAAGGTCTAGTAACGTCCTCTCTAGCAATGGGAATGCATTCTCTAAATATACACAATCTGCAGCAATTACCAGATCGACATTTGAAACGCCCTTTTGTGTTTCTCCGCCAGGTGTAACGGTAGTCATAAACTTCTGAGATAGTGGCTCACCCCACCATAACTCTTCAGCAGTGGTCTGTGTCTCCACATTGTTCATATCAATATTCTTTTGTAACAATGGCACCAAATCATCGACATCTGTCATACAGACATTGATATTTTTATGAAATGTTTGATGATCTCTTAATGCTATGCATAATCCCACGATACCTGTACCACTACCTAACTCCAAAACATTTCTAAACACCCTACTCTTACCGTTATCGCACATCCATTTATTTAGCAGGTCATTATGATCGGATTTCTCCAAAATATATTCACACAAAAGTTCACCAGCGACCCATATTTTCCCACCACAACCACTGTCGCCACCATCTTCATGAACTCTTAATGGTGGGGACAATTTACCACCAAATGACAAATCTGAATTTCCAAGATGTTCTATGGGCCTTGCCTCGACTAATTCACTAAAGCCACCAAATATACTATCCATTTTTCGTTTAACCTTGACGGAACTCTTGTACAATTTGAGTCTACACGAAAGATAACGTAGTATTATATACTTAGCTACGGACTACTTCAAGATCTGAACTTGCCCCTCGTTGATTTACCTTGCAATTAATTCTTTTTAACAAGATAAATATAGGAGGTTTCCGTTTAATAAATTATATTATATAATATTTCATTTTTAAATATCGCATTTTTAAGCTCTGCGGAAAATTCTTGTCGGATCTAAAATGCGCCTTGAAAATACACTTTTTTTTTACAAAAATAGTTAAATAGTAGTTACATGCCTGGGCATTTTTATCCTGTAATTCAGCTACGGCTGTCGTTTCGAACACCTATTCTTATATCTCCGGAACAACTTCCTCATGATTGTCAACTTTAGCGTTTGAAGTAACCTCGATATCAATAGTTGCTTCCCTTTCCTCTACGGCTGGGGTTTCTAATTTCTCTTCTGAGGTTGGCGTGATTCGACCTTCATTGTCAGTTTCTGATTCAGTATTTACCTCTTTGCCAACAGATGATTGCAATTCTTCATTTAAGCCAGGCGTTTGCTTATCTTCATGTGGCAACTCATTTTCCAAAAGACATAATTCGACAGCATCAGCGACCATATCTTCCTTAACCATGTAATCGAAATGTCCGACTAAAGACTCCATGTCTCTCTCGGCGTTGGCCGTGATAGAAGCATAATTCTCAGGGAAAATTAGACATTTCATCTTATCACCGCTATCCTCTTGCAAGATCATGTATTGGGGATTCACAATCAAAGTAGGTTTGATATACTGACCAAAAAGAGTCTCTATACTAGATTCCGTAGTACCCTCCACTAAGTTTCTTACAACAAACCCATTGGACTTGGCAAAATACACGTCGACTTGATCAGACTTAGGGACCTTGACGTTCAAAATCCTAGCTGTATTCCTAGCTTCAAATTCTTTAGTCTTTCTTTCCTTCTCTAATTGTTTGAAGGATTGATAGAGAGGCAGTGCATCGGCTAATGTGACGGATGGAATGCATGATGTCTCTCTCTTCTTGACGTAAACAGACCTCTTCGGTTCTGGATCTTGAGATTCAGAGTATAAATCGTAAGATTTGGCCAATTCACGGATGAAATAACGTAATGGTGGTCTCATCGGTTTAAAATGCAAACTTTGGCGAGATTTGTCATTGATTAATTTATTCAAAATATCCTCAATTTGAGTACACCATTTCGTTTGTCTGAAATAAGTTGACAGAACATGCTCAGTAAATGGTAATTGCAAATCTTCATAGGACGTGGCAATATTGACTAGAGTCTTAAGCTTGTCCAACTCCAAATGGTCAACTCCATCGGTGTCACCAATACCAAATGCAACCTTTAATTGTCGAAGTCTCCTTAGCGCCTCACATTCATCGTCACATGCTAATACCTGATCCGAAACTTCACTTGGCTTAGTTGAAGTAGCGCCACATACAACTTCCTTCTCCTTTCTACCACATGAACATTTGATAACTACCAATGATGTACAAGGAATATCCGGACAGTCTGTCTTCCCATGGCATGGTCTACGACACTTGTGTTTACAGTTAAGAAGTTTTTGTCCACATATTTGCTTACATTTAATTTGACATTCACCTTGTAAATGGCATTTCTTTTGACATTTATGGTAACAATTCTCCAATGGTAATTCACAAATTTGACCACAAGAGACATCGTTTTGAAAACAGACTGTTCTCACATTGTCCTTCTTACCACATTTGCAGCGTTTGAACACAGTAGCAGTACATGGAGGACACTGCTCAGTAGCAGGATGACATGCATGTGGAATTGGTGGGTGACCACAATCGGATATACCTTCAACAACCTTAATACATGGGTATGGACATGGCGGAAGCTTGGTACCACAACGAACTGGTGCCTCAATAATAGTTCTACCACATGGACAAACCAAATCGTTTGAATCACTTTCCAGACATGGTGGACATTTGCCAGCGTGGCATTTTCTGGTGCACCTATGCTTACCACAGGAAAGCATCAAATTACAAACTTGCAAACAAATGTGTTCCGGTTCAACAAGGCTCTCATCTGCTAAGTCTGAACTTCTAAATAGGGTCTTCTTTCTTTTTTCGGCAAAGCTTCTTCCTGAACAACACCTCTTTGTACATCTATGACGACGACAAGACATTAATGATTCACATTTCAAATTACAATGTGGTTTTTCCTTTAAACCACATGGTACAAAGAAACTAGATTGTTCGCATGAACATTTAGAACGTTCAATTTGTGTACATGGATCCATACAAGGACCATCGTGACATGTAAATGGACATAAATGCTTACCACATGTCAATGGCTTATCACAACTAGATTCACAATGGGGGATTGAGTCTGTACACTTTTTTCTTGGCTTGGCTAAATTTGTTAGTGGTGTCTTACCACATGGGCATGTTTTCAATAACTTTGGAGAGAATGGACATGGTTTTGTTCCTGATATAGCTGGTGCTGGAATACATCCTTCAACAAAGGAATGTTCGTTACAGGAATACATCACAGTTCTCATATCTTTACATGAGTAAACACCAACCCACTTCTCACCTTCAGCATTTCTGGAAAAGCTAGAGGTAGCTGGAATCTTGATATCTTTACAGTTAATCGATTCCAAGGAATGTATACCACAATAACACTTAATATGTGCACCTGCGTCGTCATTTGCTACTAATTTCTCAGGACAGGTACCACATAGGCCTGAATGGCACTTGCGCTTACATTTGTGGATACCACATGGTAATAACAGACCACATTCTTCTTGACATTGGTAACGATGTTTGCCCTTATAATACTTTGATTCATAACATGGGATGTCTTTGTCATGCTTTCCACAGCGACATCGGATCGTAAGTATTCTGGTACATTCTGGATGTGGTCCCAAATGACATATCTTCGAACACCCGTGGATGCAAGTTGGAGCATCACAAGTTTGACCACATGAATTTGGATTCAATTCGTTAGGTTCTGGGTTAACTACTTTACCACACCAACATGTCGATCTATTCTTGGGCGGAACCTTATTATTAACATGAAAACAGTTTGGGCATTTCCAGATCCTATCAACAGTTTTTTCAGTGGACTTCAAGGCCCATTCTCTTATACAGTCATAGTCGAACACTCTGCAGCATTTCTTACATGCGTACATTTGACAGGTATGGTCCATTTCAACAGTACAAATCATACAGGGATACGAATCACCATCGCGTATTTCTTCTATAGCCCTTTCGTAATACTTCAGACCATCATCCTCGTATTCCTCATTACTGTCTGTATCAGTTCCATCATCCACATCCTCATCGGATTGTGTGTATTGCTCTGTGCCTTCTAATTGTTCTTGAGCTACTAAACTTTGGTTCAGTTGGCTAGCTTCTACACCATGGCTCTTCAACTCGTTTATTTCATCTACACCCATCCTAATTTGCGTGCTAAAGCCCTTCTCTTCTTTTTAGCTTGGGTATCCAATAGTTTAGAATTGTATATATTTTTCCCCCTCTAAGTTTTTTATGCACTACAAAATTTTTCAATGTCGAATTCTGTCAAAAATATATCTAAATGCTATGTTACTAAATTAAATTACTTTACAAATCTCTTTCGAAGCAAACTGCGAAGAAACCAATCCCACCATCGTCTCTTGGCAAAGCTCTAATACAACCACCAGCGAGTTGTTCGCACTTCTTCTCGTCATCCCTGTAGATCGCTTTGAATTCCTCCGCAAATCCCCTTCTTTGCCAGGTAGGAATAACATCTTCCCTTTTGGAAACTCTCCAACCCCATTCTTGAACTTTCTTATCCATCAACAGATCGATCACAACACGCTCATTCTCTTCGGCATGGATTGAACAGGTACTGTATACAAGTTTCTTAGCGTTTGGGAAACTCATCGCGTGTTTGACAACTTGAAATTGGAAAGAAGCAAGTTTAGACAATCTTGTAGCCAAGTCATCCTTCTTTGCAGCAGCAGCTTGGTCTAATTCCTCTTGTTCTTGTTCATCTGGAATAAAGTCTTCCTCATCCTCATTATCATCGATAATGCCTGCCTTCTTTCTATTTAAAGCATCAACGTATTTTCTACCAAATATGCCGCTACCAGAACAACTTGGATCTACAATGAATCCAGTGACACCTTTGAACTTTTCAGGAGTTGCTAATTTGGTAAAATCACCAACGTTTACCTTGATATTTTGGGAACAACCAGCAATTTTAACCATCTTTTGCAAAATATTGGCTCTGTCTGGATCCTTTTCAAAGGCAAAAATGGTTGGTTTGATATCCTTACTATTAAATTCAGTGTTACCAAACATGTATGAGGCGACATGTGTAGTCTTGTTACCTGGTGCTGCACAGGCATCAATAACTATGTCATCCTCAGATGGGTTTAAGATATGTGCAGGGAAACAGGAAGCACGGTCTTGGATGATGATCTTACCTCTCTTGTAAAGCTCGTGAGACGTAATCTTATCGTGTGGGTGAACCCCGAACAAGTTAGGAATGAATTCGTCATAGTAGATGGTTCCTGGTTTGATATCCTCCCATCTCTGAACACGAGTAGGAAATTTCTTGTTCAGTTCGACTAGAGTAGTTTCCATATGGTTCTTGTTTCTCAACGGATTAATTCTGATCCATCGGACAGGTGTCACATCGTTCGTCAGGTCATCGTTCTCTACCAAATCAGACAAGTTTCTAACTTTCAGTTTCAACTGCAATTTAACTAATTCGCCATGCAATCTGGTCTTATATTTCAGCACGTATTCTTTAATTGGATGCTTACCCATCTGAATTCTTTTATTCTTGGAAAGCAGCAAATCGTGGATCAACAGCAACAGAGTCAGCCTTTGGAACATCGGCTTGCCCTTCTTCTTTGGAATTTCCTTCAGGATCCCAGACTTCTTCATAATGGTCTCCAGGTATGGTTTGTACTTCCAGCAGGAATCCAAGACGGCATATAGATGTTTCGGGTTGCTCTGCACTTTGTACTTCTTGCAACTGGTCAGAACCAGTGTTTGCAGGGACCCTGAAAGTCTCCCTTTAGCATCCTGCTCCTCAATGTATTCCAACACCCACGTAGCGTCTCTATAGAAGTTCATTGTGCCTTGATTATTGTAATATATACAGTATATAAGCTCATCTCAAATATTTCTATTGGAAAATTTTTCAAATGTCTCACCCGAATTATTCCAATATGGAATTACTGACTTTGCCTATTCAAGTTAAACAAGATTTACTAAAAACAACTTGAGCTACAAAATTTCTCATCCTTCAGGAACAGACAATTACAAAACATCATATCAGTTCTAGAGTGTATCATAAGATGAGTACAGTTGAAACTAACAATATCGATATTGTGAACACGAAACGGAAGCTGGAGAACGAGGAACAACCCCAGATGAAAAGACAGGTTATCATTCCACCTTGCAAGCCAAAGATTCGCTATACGCCACTAAAGACTGGTTTATGTTATGATGTTCGTATGAGATACCATGCGAAGATTTTTACCTCCTATTTTGAATACATTGATCCACATCCAGAGGATCCTCGTCGTATCTACCGTATCTATAAGATTCTTGCTGAAAATGGACTTATCAATGACCCTATGCTGAGCGGCGTCGAAGATATTGGTGATTTGATGCTCAAGATTCCTGTTAGAGAGGCTACTGCTGAAGAAATCCTGGAGGTTCATACCAAAGAACATTTGGATTTCCTTTCCAAGACCACGAATATGTCACGTCAGGAACTCCTAAAAGAGACTGAAACTGGTGATTCTGTTTATTTCAACAACGACTCCTACGCAAGTGCCAAGTCATCATGTGGTGGTGCCATAGAGGCCTGTAGAGCAGTAGTAGAGGGTAGGGTCAAGAATGCATTGGCTGTTGTGCGACCACCGGGTCATCATTCTGAGCCAGAATCCTCTGGTGGGTTCTGTCTTTTCAGTAATGTCGCTGTTGCAGCAAAGAATATTCTTAAAAATTATCCAGAGAGTGTTCGAAGAATTATGATTTTGGATTGGGATATCCATCATGGCAATGGTACTCAAAAGGCCTTTTACCAAGATGATACTGTCCTTTATGTGTCCTTGCACAGATTCGAAATGGGCAAGTACTACCCAGGTACTATCCATGGCCAATACGATCAAACAGGTGAGGGCAAAGGTGAAGGATTTAACTGCAATATTACTTGGCCAGTTGGTAATGTTGGTGATGCTGAGTATATGTGGGCATTTGAACAAGTTATCATGCCTATGGGCCGTGAATTCCAACCAGATTTGGTTATTATCTCTTCTGGGTTTGATGCTGCTGATGGTGATACCATTGGTCAATGTCATGTCACTCCAAGTTGTTATGGCCAAATGACGCATATGTTAAAATCTTTAGCAAGAGGTAATTTAGTAGTCATTCTTGAAGGTGGCTACAATCTGGACTCTATTGCAAAGAGTGCACTAAGTGTGGCTAAAACTTTGATTGGTGAACCTCCGGATGAATTACCAGATCCTTTAAGAGATCCAAAACCAGAGGCATTAGAAATAATAGATAAGGTGATATCATTACAATCGAAGTATTGGAAATGTTTTAAGCGTAGATACGGTAATGCTGGTTGTGATTTTAGAGAACCAGTTACAGAATCTATAATATCGAAAAATTTCCCACTACAAACAGCTATTCGTCAGCAGCAATTACAAAATTTATTATTGGATAATTACAAATTTGTCACGTTACCATTATTAAAGATGAAATTACCAGAGGATACAATATTTTGTTCCGAGGATGTATATGATGCATCTACGTTATTAGTATTGGTTCACGATACCCCAGAGATTTGGGCCAACAGAAATGTAGTTACTGGTACCATTGACCCATCTTCTTCCATTATTGTTGATGGTGGTCTTGATTTTATTAAGTGGGCTACCGAGAGAAAATATGGGGTAATCGATATACATATACCACAGTCATTGTTCGAACAGGATAATTACTCAGCTCAAATTACTTCACAAGAAGTACTAGTATATTTGTGGGATAATTATCTAAAATTCTCAACAAATATTTCAAAGATAGCTTTTGTCGGTATTGGTGATGCGAGTTCCGGTATTGTACATTTACTGGGCCATAGAGACACAAGAAGCAGCGTGAAATCTGTAATCTGTTTCATTGGTAACAAACAATTGAAGCCACTGGTTCCACTAGTAGATGAAACATTGACCGATTGGTATTTCAAAAATTCTCTGGTATTTACCGATAAGAATCATTCCTGTTGGGGTGATAATGAGACTAAAAAGCCGAGGAAGAAATATGGTAGAGTGCTAAGATGTGAGAGGGATGGGTTAACAAATCTGATAACAGAAAGATTTGAAGAAGCTACAGATTTTATTCTAGATTCCTTTGAAGAGTGGAGTGATAGCGAGTAGATAATAAATAAAGTATTATTAGAGGAAGAAAAAAAGGAACCATGCGTATATATATATATATGAACGTATTTTTGTAACATTATCTATTATCTAATTAATCAGATAAAAAATAAAATAAAATGAGTTGATGTAAGAATTAAAGTATTATTGGTATGATCATTATTATATTACTATTACATTGAAAAATATCACTTATCTTCTGCTGTTAATTTCTTACCTGCAAGAAATGCTGGCTTTGCTGGCTTTTTAGGCTTCAAGTGTTCAGGCTTAACAGGTACCGACGGCTTTTCTTTCCTTTCAATAATTTCTTTCCCTGGAGGCAGTGTTTCTTTAAAACTTTTGATAGGGCGTTTTGCCTGAAATGATGCTTCTGCCTTGTTTAATTTATCGAACATTTTCTTCCTCAAGTACTCTTTAGTTTTCTTATTTTGTAATAGGGTTGCGGCAGAAGCGCCAGACGATGCCTCCCTGTCGGAATATATCCCCTCCTCTTCAACTTCTTCGTATTTATCACCTTCATCTTGATCAAGAAATGGCGAATCTTCATGATTAGTACCTGTAAAATCATCCTTTTCAATTATGAGTGATTCAGATTCCTTACTACCATTTATTTGATCCCTTGTCTCTCTTTTAGGTATATGTAATTGTTGTTCGTTGAATTTCCTTTCTTCACTGGATTTACTCAATCTTAAACCCTTAAGGTTCGAAACAATCGAACCAACACTTCCTGCCTTCTTAATGTTAACAGTTTCACCAAATATACCACTTCTCTTCTGAGTGTCCGTATCCATAGGCAGGGAAGCTGACTTAGATAAGTCCAGATTTTGACGTGCTGATTCCACAGCCAATTTAATTCTTTGCTCAGCAGTTAAATCCAGTTGGTTATCAAAGTTACCAACGGAAACTAAATGTTTATCACTTGTCTTTCTTCTTGGCGGAAGGTTGATAGAGTTAATGATATCTTCGTCATCAGAGGAATTTGGTGATTCCACATTTGGAGAACTTGGAACAGTTTTTTCATTCTTTTTACTATTATTAGTATTATGATTCGAAATTACAAATATCTCCTGATTCGTTCCTTGCACTTGTGACATCAGGGTTGGAACAAACTGAGCCTGTTGAGATAATGAAAGACCACCTGTAGAACTAGCAGAGTTGGAAAGAATATTCATTCGCTTATTATGTTCTAATATCCTACCTCCAGTGGAGGCTGCAGAGTTAGTATTAGCTATGATATTATTCATTATTGCACTATTCTGCTTACTGATTATCTGTCTATTTAAATAGAAGTTTTCAATAGGACAGCAGACATTCAACATCTGAGATAATTGTTCAATAACTAGGTAAATATTTGGTCTTTGATTTGGTGACTTGGATAACATGACTCTAATCAAATTTTTTAATTCATTACTATATGGAGGATATGTTGGAAAATCATACGTTACATTTAAAATAGCAGCTTCGCCGTTTTTCTCAAATGGAGTAGTATAATAACATAGTTTGTAAAGCAGAACCCCCAGTGCCCATATATCAGATTTTTCATCAATAGGAAGACCTGAAGTCAGATCTAACATCTCTGGAGCACGATATTGTGCTGTAGTATTTTTCATAATATCATGTTGGACAAAGGCTAACTCCTGTGGATTCCGTGGTGCTCGAATGATACCAGATACTGAGCCGAAATCACAAACTTTGAATTCATTCTTAGCTGAAATCAATACATTTTCAATTTTTATGTCACGGTGAATCAATGGTGGACTCAATGCATGCATTGCAGCTATACCTTGCGATAATTGTAGCATGATATTTAAGATCTCAATCTCTTGTAATCTGTTTTGTAATCGAGTGTTCATAAAATCTATCAGGCCGCCTTTTTCACAGTACTCCATCAACAAGAATACCTCGTATGTACCATTATGAAAGTTTGATTTAGCCGCGTGTGAATCAATATATGAGACAACGTATTTATTATTTCGAAGTAGCTTCATTGCATCAACTTCTGCCCTTAGGGTATTAAGACTAGCCTTGTCTGGGACAATTACCCTCTTGAGACATGCTATGTTGGAATCAACGAAAGAATCCCTGGGTGAGATTTCACATGAATAAATTTGTGCAAATCCACCACTAGTTAGATATTTGATTATTCTCACTTGATGGGAGCCTACCTGTAGGACTGTACCAGGCTGATATTGATTAATTTGTGGCTGATTCATCTGCTTTAATCTTTGTCTATGATCTATAATGTGAACTAACTAAAGCAATGTAACAAATAAATGGAGGTTGTTTCAATATACAGTCCAATTGCTTAAATATGATCAACAGTAATGCAAAATATGGCGTCCAGGATACGTTTCCTCAAGGGTTGAGAATGATCTCTAAGAGGGTCTGCTATTCTTTTCTTTTCTGTTGCTGCACCGTACAACTCCTATCTGTGGCATATTGGAATTTCAGTCACTCTGCACGGAGACACAGCCAAAAAATATGACATAGGTGCACGTGATATACGTTAATAAGTACAATAGAGAACCATTGTAATTGTTAATAGGGGTGTTTTGGTTGCTATCTGCTACATTTGGAGTATTGATACTTCTGGGATTAGTATTGGGGTGGAGCTAAATTACTGTACCCACAGTGGAATGTTTTCATGAACTAATCTCCTTATCGTCTGTGAGAAATTTAAGGAACTAAGTCAGTTCCGTCTGAGCACCAGTCTATTTATTTTTTATGTCCAACTGCTCTATACACTACAATTAAAAAATGGTGTTTCGCACGCAACATACATGCACTGAGAAGAGGGATTTAATTAATATTATTGCTAGACGCAATAAAAGCCATTTTAATTAGTTAAAAATATGTAGATAAATCTTCCTGGTTTTTTATAATATGCAAACAAAATATATATATATAATGTCAAAATAATGTTATGACATTTCCAGTAAGTAACACTGGGTGAAGAAACATATCCGAACGATAGAAAAAAGGTATTTTCCAGAAACGAGCAGAATGTCTGTGCACAACTATATTGCTGAACTTAAAACATTCCGGGATATATAAAGAAGGAGGACTATAGATCTAACCTAATCAGTTTGTACTTTCTCTTTAGTACATTTTGTCAGGAAATAAATGGTCAGTCTTTAAAAAGATATGATAATTGAATTGCTACAGTAAAATAATCAGTGAATAAAATAGGTCTATGTTGGAACAAAGAATCAACATTTATCCATATGTTGCTAGTATAAATGAATAAATATTTGTTCACGTGACTATAAGATTATAGACAATTGTACACAAGGCGAAATAAATTATAAGATCAGAGAATTTAGATTCATACAGTCATAAAATTAGTGGAAGCTGAAGCGCAAGGATAAATAATGTAATAGGATCGAGAAATGAAAATGTATAAATAGGGAGTATGTGTATAAGAATGTGGAATAATTTAGATATAAAAACTAGAAGATTATCCTTGATATCTTCAAAATTATTTCCACCTTTTATTTATCTTATATATTTATATATAACTGATCAAACAATGGTTTTAAATATGATGGATAATACAGAAAGTAAACAAAACACTAACGCTACATTCGGCGATAGTGGGTCAGCAATTACTCTTGATTCTCGACAAAACCTTTAGAATAAAAATGGAATCCAAACAATTACAGAATAATTACTATGAACTTCAGTTCAATTAATTAATTTGTAATTAATTTCCAAACAGACTCTTTTGACTTGTATTTGGTTGACACTTTATTCAAACCTGTCGAAGTCAAATTCTTAGAATGTTAAAAAGAGTAGGGTTTTAAATGGTATATTGAATACTGACAACTAGAACTATGAGTCCTT
>JAJMCG010000153.1:0-23590 GCA_030572895.1 Jamesozyma jinghongensis
AATAATAATAATAATAATAATAATAATAATAATAATAATAATAATAATAATAATAGCAATAATAACAATAATAATAACAACAACAATCTAATAGGTAACAACAACAATAATAATTACATGACAAATTCAACCATATCGTTAGATGAAAACTCAATGTCTCCGTATGCAAGTAATACATCGAATTCAAATTCAAATTCAAATTCAACTTCAACTTCAAGTAATAATAATAACAAACAGACAAGGAAAAAATGGAAAGAACCAGAAGATCTAGCATTCCTTTCAGTTATATTTAGTCATTCTCAATTGCTTACTTTAGTCGAATACTTTAAACCAATGAAAAATTTTTGGATAAAAATTTCTGAAGTATTAGAAGATTTGCATGGTTACAGTAGGAACGCAAGACAATGTCATGATAGATTTAAAGTGTTATTTGGAAAAGCTGTCAAGCTAAAAGAGAGTTCAAACGTATCAGTTAATGATTTCGATCCAACGTCGATTGTCTCTAACTTACAATATTATTTATTACAGTTAACTGATACATTCAGTTTTCGTAACGGAAATATTGTATTAAAATCTCATTTAACATTGAATTCAGATACGCAAGATACAAGACAAGTTCAAAATCATGGGCAAGTTCAGATCAACCCTATGATACCTAATCAGGTTAATAATTCAAACATGCATGGTATGTCATACCAACAACAAAGTACATCCTCAAAATTTAATGTGGTTTCCCAACAGCAAACACACAATTTGAATGAGATACCTATTATAGGTGACGTACAACACACCCAAATGCAATCAATGCTACCTCAGCAAGACCCACAAAATCAGCAACATCAGATCGAATCACAGAGACAGTATATGGTCTCTATGTATCAATCTTTGTATAGCATAATTGGTAATTTGAAAAATCAATCGGATTCATTACAAGGACAAATAAATGCATTGAGGAGTGAAGTTGGTAATATTGTCACATCAAATCAAGAGCAGGCAAAATTTCTACAAAGCATTTACTCCTTGGTCCAATCTTCAAATAATGTCCCACCGACATTTTCAGGTGGTAATAAACATTCATTCTCACAAAATCAAAACAATCCCGGTCGTATTTCTAAACCCGATCATTCAAACTCCTTTGAATGATGAAGGAATGATAATATAATCTCAAGGTTTACATCATTATTATAATACATATGCAAGACATAGAAGAACTGTTCTATTTTTGCAAGTATTCAACAGTTTTTCCTATATTTCAATTTATTGCTACTTTACAAATAAGTGACTATCTTGGTTTTGTTCAGGCTTGCAAAATAATTTGCCAGATTCACTCTCGTCAAGAAGCAATGGCTTGAAGAAAAGGACAAATGCACCTATATTCATGAAAGATGATAGTCAAATTATCATATTGTTGGTAATTGGATTTATTCTGTTGGTATAGATTATCAACAAAGCAACAATTACGTGTATTATTTATTTTATAATTTGAAGTTCATAGCAGTTCATAAATTGTTTTTCATATCTCAAAGTATTTTTGCAGGTAGTAGAGCAAATGTTTTGTAAAATGATCTGTAAACGGTGTCAAGTCCAATTTGTCTATTTAACATCTTTCAAAGTATTTCTTAGTGATTAATAGATATAGTCAGTTTCCTTCGATGAGCCAGCTTACTATTTGACTAGATAACGTTCCTCCATATCAATTAAGTCAATTCATTTATCAATTGTAGAAGAACATCCGAAATCATCTATATCAAGAATCCTTTAAACGAGTATAGCAGGAAGATTTTGAATATGCGTAAACGGAGTCTCTGGAAAATTTTCATCAATCAAATTGTAATTTTAGCAGAGGCAGCACAAGAATAGTAAGAATAACAACACCGGCAGAACCTAATTTTAAAATACTATTGAAGGAAAAATTTTCATTTCTAAGCGGGAGAAAACGTTACGCCATCTCCCCAAGATTGCTTACCCAGTACATAGCTTTCTGCAGTCTCGAAGTATCAAGATATCAACGATAATTCTGTACGGTGAAATGACAGCAAACATCGCCACAAAAAACGCGCAATATTATTTTAGTAAAATCAGTGAAGACTATTGTGCCAGAGATATTTTCTATAATTTAAGATATAACTTAAATTCAAACGTTCAAAAAACTGTAATTGTTGTCGACGTTTAAAGAGATGGCATTTTTTTTCTCACACACGTTTCTGAAATGTGAAATAGAGTGATAATGTGAGAAAAAATGGGATCGAAGCTTAGAGCGAAAATATTGTAATCAAATCTTAAAAAAGTTTTTTGTTCTAATTATTATGTTACGACTCTTTGTAATTGCTGCGAATTATATTTTTTTCGAGTTTGGAAATATCTCATAGTGATTGAGGCATAATAGATAGCTCCAAATCTACATCAATTCTCACTCACTAATTTTTTTTTGAAAAGATTTGATTCACGATAAATCTGAAGATAGGCAAAATATGACTTTCCAGAAAATCTCAAATATTCATTAAATTCGTATCAGCAAGAAAACGATACTTTAACCATAAATATTTGCAATTAACATGCAAAGAATCCCTCAGCTGTTTTTATGGAATGTTCTTAACGCAGACTTTGAAAATTTGTCTAATCTCCTTATATGGACTTGTGTATCATTTCAGGATAAATATCCAGAATATATTACGGATCATGGGTAATTGTGTATAAATTATTGGCCCAGAATTTCTGATGCCAACTTCTGAAAACCGTTATATCTGTACTCCATTTGAGCCCGTAATGTGAACTCCGATGAAAAATTTTAAGTACTGTACTGATACTAAAAGAATATTTCGAGTAATTTAACCTTAAACCCAAAGTATCTTACCTCCGATGTTTAATACCAGCTCACGATTCATTCAAGGTAAAAAAAATATCGTGATAGGAACATGAGATATTAAAGCCTAAAGTTTGACAAATTGTAAAGCGTACTTTATGACATCATACTAGTTCATCGGGATAATTAGTTTTATACTAATTTGGGAGTTAGCCATGCTTTTGATGCCACATACTCCATCAGCCAAAATACTTGTTCAGGTAATTCCATATCTGAAGGGGAGTTTTGTATAGAGTGCGACTTCCCTACTTCCCGGGATATGCAAAGAGAAAAAAGCCGTTACGCCATATCAAAAAGTTGTGCGGACAATCCGTTAAACAATCTTAAGAGAATATGCAAACAGGATCCGCAAATGTGTGAGAAAGCAGGAAAACAGGGAACTTTATGAGCTTGGAGTAGAGAAATGTCCCGAAGATCCTACCACGCATCCACTCGGCACTCCATCGAAATTACTTTTTTCTGTAGTTACTTGAGAATGATACATTTCCATAAAGTCTATTAATGCATCAGCACCACTAACAAAAAACTCCATAGTTGAGCAGCCATTGCATGATCCGCCTCTGGAGTGAACAGAACAAATTAGTAATTTGACAAAAACGAATTGTTTGTTGACAGTCGCTTCTCTGGGTTATGCATCCAAGTATAAAGCTGATTAATAATATGCCAAAAATATCGGCTATAAAGCTGTTTT
The DNA here is from genome assembly GCA_030572895.1 of Jamesozyma jinghongensis. NCBI lineage: Eukaryota > Fungi > Ascomycota > Saccharomycetes > Saccharomycetales > Saccharomycetaceae > Jamesozyma > Jamesozyma jinghongensis. The sequence goes on from JAJMCG010000153.1 coordinate 3,555, forward strand.
GTCTGCGTTTACCACGTCTACTCCGTTTGAAAAACACAACTAGACGCTATGGTTTCTAATATTTTGATAAGATTGATGTAGACCTAAGAATTTGTCGAGAGCAGGTATAAAAAATCTAACTGCATAAAACCTAATTCACGTACCATTTTTCGTACATCTAAAAATGTAGAATGATTATTGTTTTTATTGTTCAGTCAAAGAGCATATTGCCAAGCAATATATATAGCCTTCTGATTGTTGCTTTCGTTCTCATTTTAAATTATAGCGTGGCAAAATAAAAAAAAAATGATAGATACCAGATTTGATTGGTGTTATATGTGAAGTATTAAATTTCTTTCCAACATATTAAATATTGTTCCAAACTGTAAAGGGGTTATGAAATTTTAAAAAGTGAAGTTTATCTCTCAATCCCTCAATTTTTCTGTATTGGATGTTTTGTTTGCCATTTGTTCACACCGCGATCTGGTCTAATAGGAAAACATTGCCCTGTTTAACTGCTACCTTAGCTTAACTGGAATTTTGATATTTATCACAAATCGTAATGTAAATTAGGCTAGATCATGTAAAAACATATTGTATTGAAGGATTTAGACAATAGTGCATTAAACGATATCTAAAAGCAATCGAAGATCCCAAATGTTTTCGAACTGCACAAAAAAAGGAAGTGCGGTGAAAAAAGCAGCACTGGATTAACAATAGTATCCAGATATTGTTCTCTAATTCATTACTTTTTAAGTAAAGCTTTGAAATGCCTCGACATGTTTGTCGTTCATTTTAGGGTATTTAAATGGTATTATAGGGTGTACGTATATCCTGGGTCCCTATTGTTATAATAACCAAATTGTTCAGCAAGGAAGTGGAATTTCAAAATTTGGCGTTTAGCTCAAAACCGCTAACATCATAGCAAAAGGGATGTTGTGGTAGTAGTCTGACATTGTCTTTTAAATATGTTCTGCAATTATGTTACAGGTTTGTTTATCTTGGAATATGTGGTCCATTCAAATTTGAAATTATTTAGGAGAAAAATAAGGAGAAGGGGGATTTATATCTGGTCCAGAATTGCGAGCTACCCTATAACACGCTATTATCGAATTTTCTTATATGAATACATCTTGTAGCGAATACTTGATTTTATTATAAGTTTTGCAAATTTAAGTACTTCAGTATCTTCGATAAAGGGATGGAAATTCTATTGGAGATAGCACGACACATGCCCATAAAGTTTAATCTCAAATTATATGTTAATCAACAAATATTATTATCAGTTAATGAAGAAATAGTTGGCTTTTAATGTTTCGAGTCTAGTAATGAATTAAGAATCCTTCGTCATTGTGAACAGAAAATATTATTTGAAAGTTCAGTGTGCTTCACAAACAGTATAAATTCTAATTGCTCTCTTAGTTTTTATTAATCTCTTAGTTTTGAATAATTAACTAGAATCAAAGTTAAAGATTGTGACTGTACTTTTCTTCATTTAATAAAATTGGATAAATTTCATGCAGCATTTTTTTCTTTTTTGCTTTTTTGACTGATTGATCTTTCTATTCGCAATGAAAAAAAGAACAGTCGTAGCACCTTGAATGTTGCAACCAACTGTAAATGACATTATTTATAAAGTTCAAAAACAGTTCTTTAAGCAAAGGGACAATTCCATACGCCGGTAAGTTTAATGAAAATATGATCAAAACAACTCAGGATGATTGATGGAAATACATGAAAATGTTAACGAAATATTTTCAGAAACGATTTTATCTAGTGAAAGGTGTACATAATTCAAGAAAGAAAACCAAAAAATGGATTTCCTTTTCTAAGAAAAAAAACAATACAGTGGATAGAGGGAGCTATGATTAGATGTGGCAGTGTCTTTGTCGTCTTATGAAAAGGGCACTTGTTTAGACAAATATTTAGAGTTGAAGGATTATGGAATGTCTCTCAAATGAAGAAGATATCGATATAATGGCAGAATGTCTATTCATAAGAAACTTATCTTAAAAAACTTAGCCTTGTAGACTATTTTATTAGGATACCTTGTGTGTATATCTTATAGTTTAAAAAAGAACTTATGCTATGGAAATTGATACTAATTAAGATAATACAAAAATACAAATATGATGGTTTTAAATATGATGTCCCGATTATACCGAAACTTTATCTGGAGAGAATCTATTATCGGCTTCACGGATTTTATCTTCGATTCTTTTCCTTTCCTGGCAAGTCCTCCTGCCATTCTTAATGAGAATGAATAGTAGCCCAGATGATGACATGGTCAAGATACCCATGAATGTAAACACACCGCCATAGTCCATACAATCTGTCATGCTACTCAGACACCCTATAAATATAGCGGCTAGACTGCATCTAAATAGATTCAAACAGCCAGTAGCGGTAGATCCCATTGATGGATATAAATCTACCATCAGTGTTGTAGAAAAAGTCAAAAAGCAATTTGAAAACAATGATGAAAATCCACTAAGAAATAAAACAACACCTAATGGTGCCTTGTTTTGTAGGCACCAACCATAGGCAATATATCCACAAGAACTAGAGCATAATGTAATGAATCCAGGACGTAATCTCGCGCTGAACAAATTAAACACATACCGGGTATCGTTAGCTATGATACTCTGAACTTTCTCTAAATCGTTATCGTTTTCTAGAAGTAATTTTTTTTCCTCTTGTTTTAACCAAGCTTTATGCTTAGCGAATCTCTTCCTGTAAGAGTAATTCAGAAATCTGCCGGATATAATCACACTAACTAAGGTACAAAGACCGCCTGGTAGAAAGCAGAGCCCAATCTTAATGACACTTAGATTGTATTTCTTGGCTAGAACGGTAGTTAAAGCGGTTTGGTGTGTTGTCCATGTGGCATACTGCATACCAGCAACAAATAAAAGTATAACCATATTCCAAACCTTTATAATTCCAAATGGGGCCAATAAGTTAATTCGGACCCTCGGTTCTAAAGTGGAGCTGTCTGGATTGTCAAGATGTATTTTTTTCCTTAAAGATGATAATTTTAAAACCGGTGCAATATTAATGAAAGATTGAGGCTTTATGGAACCATTTCCAACGATGGTTCTCTTGGTTTCAGGTAGAATAAGAAAGGATGCAACAGAACAAGTACCTGAACTAATAGCTAAGAACCAAAATATTGCCCTCCAATTCCACCGATTGGCTAACAAAGCTCCGAAAATGGCACCGAATGCACTACCGATAACCTGAAATCCGGAAACATAACCAACATAGCCACCTCTCTCAGCCTTGGTGGTCACATCACCCATAATACCACTATTGATGGCAATGACAGGAGCGATACCAGCAGCCTGAACACATCTTAGTGCAACTACCTGAGCATAATTTTTAGAACATGCTAACCCAATGCACGCACAAAAGTATACTAGAACCGATGATAATATTATTGGCCGTCTTCCTAGGGAATCTGCCAATCCCCCCATAATGCTTGGTGCAAGGCCTTGAAATAAGAAATAAACTACGATAGTAACATTTGCTTGTTCTTCTGAAATATGGAATTTTGATTCAATAACGGTTAAAACTGGATAATATATTGCACCGGCAATGGCAGAAAAGAACCCTGTAAATGCACATTGAATTACTAAGACCCATTTCTCTCTTTTTCCAAACCTCGAATACGGAATTTCTGTAATCTTAGATTCTTTCTGATTTGACTTAATTTTGCATAATCTTATTTCATTATCATCAACTGGGTCATTCTCGGAATCTTCAAATATGTTGGATGATACTTCGGACGATAAACGCATCTCATCATTATCACTGGGTATAGAACTGGCCTCATTATCTGAGGTAAAGTAGTCTGTTAGAACTCCTGGTTTTACCGTAGATTTCTCCATTCAGAAGATAAAATTATTCTCTTTCGAAGAGTTGAAGCTTGAAATTTCTAAGATACTGAGTTTAAGTTCAATATGTAAAAACTGCCTGGTTTGATTTTGGATGAATATTATAAAGTTACTTCTCGGAATGATCTTTGATATTATTTAAACAATTTCCTGATAAGATGTTACCTCTGTAACCCAACATAAATAAAAATGAAAATATGAAAAGAATAATCAAAAGTTGATCTACTTATATTGAAAGTAAAAAGATAAGAACTTATCCAAAAAACAACAACATGAAACAATAGGTGAATTAAAACGTTTCCATTACGTAAACCTGGAAACAGCGGGGGTATAGTATTATTTCCATAACAATACCGTAGGATCGACAGTCTTACTGACTTTGAAAATTTTTATTATCAAATTATAACAGTAAGTACAGAGACACTCTGATTTTTGATCTGCTTAGTCTCCCTTGTCTTTAGGAAAAAACTTTTCTCCGCGTTTTCTTTTATCAAGTGAAATTAGGGATATAACCTACTTTCCAGATGGAATCCAGCCGAGTGTACTAATATACGACAGATGACACCTTTAGAAGTGATATTTGTTCTGGACCTCCTCAACTATTCATTTAAATATATAGGAGTTTAGGATGTATGAATCCGATAGTAAATATCAGAAGCGTTTTAAGTGATCCGCTTACATTCACGGTTTAGACCAAGTTCTTTAGTATAATGAAGTTCGGTAAATAAATTCAAAAGTTGATTTGATAACGCAATCAACTTTATCGAATTTTACGGAGACTCTATTGTTTGTTTTTTTCAAGATATTATGTTACTTAAAAACAGTCAGCAATCATTAGCACCTTATGTAGCAAGTTGTTTTTGTTACTGTTAAATATATTCAAATCCATTTTAAAGGAAGACATTACAAAGTTAGAAGTGGTGTTGAATCTTTGAGAAGTTCTAAACTTGAAATTCTTCTATTAAAGGATGCTAGCACTAAATGTTCCGAACAATGACTGATATCAATGAAGTTTTTACTTATACGGACTTACAAAAAATCAAATGTAACGTGTTGTTTCTTAAACAATATTTTTTAATGAATGATCATTTCTTATTTCTATTATCTGTTCTTCTAATAACTTTCTTTCTAAACAGAACTTCTTCCCATGTTTGATTAGCATAACCAAAGGCCCTATACCACAAATCGTCAATGCTGCCAAAAGTGTAAACACACCACCATAATTCATATGTATCACCATTTTACTTAGACAGGCAATAAATATTGCAGATAGAACGCATCTAAATAGATTCAAACAACCTGTGGCTGTTGAAGCCTGTGATGGAAATAAATCAACCATTAACGTCGTTGAAAACGTTAAAATACAGTTTGAAAACAGTGAAGAAAAGCTGCTTGTTATTAAAACGGCTATTAATGGAGCTTTTGCTTGAATGCACCACCCGTAAATAATATAACCGGATGAGCTTAAAACCAAAGTCACGAGAGCAGGAGTTAATCTTGCACTTACTAAATTGAATGTAAAATATGGGTCAGTATTAAAAATCTGTTTAACCTTTAATAAATCATTGTTGTTTTCAGATAGTAACCGATATCTCTGTTCTTGTAACCATAGATTATGCTCTGTTAACCTTTTTTTATATGTATAATTCAAAAATTTCCCAGAAAAACTGACACTAACCAAGGTACAAATACCAGTGGGGAGAAAACACAATCCAATATTTAGAACACTGTAGTTTTATTTATTGGCGAGAACTGTAGTTAGAGCCGTTTGATGGGTAGTCCAGGTAGCATATTGAACTGCAGCAATTAACATCAGAATTGAAATAAAAGGAATCTTTAATATTCTATATGGTGCAAAACCATCAACTGCTACTTTTGGCTCCAGGGTCTCGATGTCAGGATTATCCAAGTGAAGCCTTTTTTTCATAAATTGTGTAGATAAAATGGGCGCCCTATTTAATATCGATTGTGGTCTGATAGAACCATTGCCTGAAATGGTTCTTTTAGTCTCGGGTAGTATAATTAAAGAAATTAATCCACAGATACCAGACCCAATAGTTAAAAACCAAAATATTGCCCTCCAGTTCCATCTATCCGCTAGCAACGAACCAAAAATTGCACCTAAGGCAATACCAAGAACTTGAAACCCGGAAACGTACCCTACGTAGCCACCTCTCTCAGCCTTGGTAGTTACATCACCCATAATACCACTATTGATGGCAATTACAGGAGCAATACCAGCCGCCTGAACACACCTTAGTGCAATTATTTGAGCGTAATTTTTGGAGCATGCTAGCCCAATACAAACACAGAAATAAACGAAAATTGATGATAAAACAATTGGTCTTCTCCCCAAAGAATCTGCTAGCCCTCCCATAATGCATGGAGAAATGCCCTGAAATAAGAAATAAACCACGATAGTAATATTTGCTTGCTCCTCTGAAATGTGGAACTCAGACTTGATGATAGTTAAAACTGGATAATAGATGGCGCCTGCAACTGAAGAAAAGAACCCTGTAAAGGCACATTGAATAACTAAAACCCACTTTTCTCTGGTACCAAATCTTGAGTGAGGCACTGATGGAACAACCACTTTATAATCATTGCTTTGAAATTGAACAGTGATATTTCTGTTTACACTTACGTTCTCATCATTGAATTTAAGAGACGATTCTGATTGTATTGACAAATCTGCTTCCAAATCTGTATCTAGTGACATGTTTTCATCTTGTGGTACTTGTTGTAAAATACTACTAGAAACTTTTAAAATTATATCTGCTCTTTCCTCCATCATATTGAATTTTATGATAACAAACTTACAGTTTTGTATATTTGCTCGATTTTAAAAAAAATGTCTCGATATTTTTAAATTAAGAATCTACCAATTGGGTAAGCTATTAGCTTATTGTAATTACATATGACAAGAAGATTATTAGGAGTGCCATTTTCTGTTACTTTTAGTAAATAAAATGGACCATTAAACCAAGTATTCTTTTCCTATTTATATTAGTATATTTTGTTCTTTCAGCATTCATGGGTGATTTCATCTTTCCTATAAAGGTAACATTAGAGGGCTGGGCAAAGAATTCGTCGTGAATTACTGTCAAACATTGTGCAATAGTTTCTGTTTCCAAGAGATTGATCTCCAAAAGCACTTCAAATTCTTCCTTTTGGTTATACATACAGGGAGATATTGACATAAAGCCGATATCGGTTATTCCTAATTAGGAATTACCGAGTTTGGTATTTCTTTTGTCTTCCTAACATTTTTCCGAGTTCCTCCGATGCTTTTTTTTTATCCTACATAATATTCAATTAATCCCCTATGCTTACATATTGAAAAAATACGTCAGCCTTTGACGTATTCGTGGGAGGCACATCGACATGAAATTTCTCTCAAAAGTTAAATGCAATACGAGAACAAAGAGTCAACCCCTATTGAATGCTTTATTTTTTCTATTCAATAAAAATAACTATGGACATTATAATTAGATGCACAAAAAATTGATGAGTAAAATTCAAGGCCGAACTTTTATTTAAAACAACTGAAAGGTATAATATGGAATAGTATTCAATATCTTTTCAGCCTTTCTTGCCAAGCCGTACTTTAAGTATCGTGTTAGAAGCCTAAAAAACAATATTTCGATTTTTATTAGTCTCCATTCCATAATTGTAATTGAATATATCAACATTCAGTCTGGGTTCCGATGCTATTACTCCAAATCAGAATTATCTAAATGAAATTTTTTTATCCATATAAGGAAATGTAGTATATGCATTCTATTGAGAAAATGCATCGTGTTAATGGAGCCACTTTCCGCACTGGTTCTTTGATTTCAGGTAATATGAAAAATAAGAATACTATCTCAGTGCTATAATTTGATTCTATACTTGAGTACATACTAAAGCAAAATTACATGATTATTGGTATCATTAACCTAGGATTTCTGCCAAGCGGGTCTGATTAACCACCCTTTATACTCGGTCCTGCTCCTTCAAGCAAGAAATATGGCACGATAATAATATCTTGTTCTTCTTCAGATTGCAATATATTATGCTGTGAAATAATCACACCAAAATTGGATTAAAAAACAATGAAAATAATAAAAATGATATAGATAGTAGGACGAAAAAAACAGTTTACGTGACTTTACTAAAAACCCTCTTCTTCAGTACTAGAAAAAATACTATATACATACCTTTTTATATTTGTACCAACTGTATAACAAATTGGCTGACCAATCTGTAATTTTGAAAAATCAACATTTGGATTATAACCCTGAAGAGATTCTCCGTCAACGCCTGATTGCTAATCAAAAAACTTTTTAGAAATTTGAATACTTGCTTTAAACTATTGAAAGCGATTTTGATTACACAGGTACTCCCAAAAGAGTGACGTTTTCTTATCAAATCTAATAGTAGGCTTATTAAATTTGTTGAATTATAATGAAACTATCATAGAAGTAACTAAATGTTAGTAATGAGAAATTCCAGGTTACATGTTCTCAACTGTTCACTTAAAAAACACAAAGGAAAATTAAAAAAAAAAAAAAGGAGAAGGGGAGATGTTTTTATACTCGGAACCTGCCTCCAGTGTTTGTTTTTTTTATTGTCTAGGTTTCTCAAATTTTTGGGATCCACTATATTCTCTTTTAGTTTATCGTTCTTTGCATTACGAATTACTCTCCGGTAAAAAAACGGTGTTGTTTTGTAAAGCCAAGAAAAACCCTTGGCCACACAAGAGAGTGCTGAAAGAATCAATATTGCGGCAATACCCAAGAATAGATAGAAGCAGACTCTTATAAATATATCTCGTCAAAACGGTTGATCTTTGACTTTTTTTTGACCTTGCAACATATTTACTCGAATTTGTATTATCGTCCTTAGTCTGTCTTAGTTATATCCTATGTCAATCATGTCCCAGTCACTTCTATAAAAAAATCCATGGTTATGAAACACAGGTAAAAATAAATATGTTAATTGGAATAATGCCGGTATCAATCTGCATAAAATGTATAGTATATAAACAGTAATAAGTGATTCTAGCAATCACACAAGATAAAGGATAAACAAAAATTAACATGGATGAAATCGAAGTGAAATGATTGAAAAAAAGTAATAATACTTGAGAAATTTGGTATCGTTTGAAGTGAAGTGAAAAATATGCACAATTTAAAGTCGATATGCATAATTATAGTTTAATTATATGAAACGGCTAAAGTTGTTTTTAGGAGATACGGAAGTGGAGCACTAGCCATAAATCATGATGGGGTATTTAAAAAAATTCAAATTATCTGTTTCACTATCTTTAAGTTGGTGGTGGATGCTTTGGAGTATGAATTAGGAAGTTGACCGGCCTCTGCGGCATATTTCTAGTGGGAGATCTAGGGTCACCAGGCATAGTTACAATAGCAGATTGTGTCCTTCTGTGGCCTCTCTTTATAGTTCCGATATTCTGACCTGTATATGGTAGTTGCTGGTGAGAAGACATACCTGGATATCCTGTTTCAGAGGGTTGCATTACTGGTTGTACTCTTGAACCTTGACCATAGTATGCATTTTGATAATTGGATATATATTGTGGTGGACCAAGGTATTGTTTACTCATCTGTTGTGACTGGTAACCCTGAGGATAAACTGGTTGGTATTCTATTTGTTCTGCCCCTGCAATTGGTGGTCCCATACCTGGATGCATCGTATTTCCTTGATATAAATATGTAGGGTGTGCAGGTACTCTTGGGTATTGTGCCTGCCATTGTTGGTTTTGAGATTCATGCATTTTATATCCTTGTTCGTAGGGGTCCATTTGTTCTTGCTCGTGGATATCTAACTCTTCAATTGTATCTACATCTGGTCTTAGTCTAGTAAAGCTATGCGATATGTCAAGTTTTCTCTTCTTCGTAGCTGGCGAATCTTTTTTGACCTTCCTGTCCTCTGCCTCTGATATTATATCTAGAAGTCTATTTATAGATTCTTCTGTAAATTTATCACTCTTTATGCATTTCTCTATTATCTCATGAACTCTATCAATGTTTGACCTACGAATCTCTTCGATATGTTTCTGTTCTTTGATAAGTCGTAATTCTACATACTTTTCCAGTAATGATTGTCCATTGTCATCAAGTTCCTCCATCTCATCAATCTCTAACTCTTTCAATAATAAGGAACGAAAACGATTAGTACCTTCTCTCCCGGATGAGACAACAGTAGTGGAATTGGATCTTGCTGATTCATTAGCCCTGGAATCGGTAGTTAACAAAGATTGAACGTTATTGGAACCTATCAAGTGCATGTTCGTGGGCTTGGCCCTCAACTGCTCGGCAATTGGGGATCCTCGCGATGCACGACTCTTTTCTACTTCCATTTGATGGGGAGGTGGCAGTTTCGTAGCGTCTAAGGAATGTCTTCTCTCCATTTTTTGAATTATTTTGGGGGTATCTTAGCTGTTATTTTAAAACAATGGACGATTTAAACAAGCTCTATGGATGGGTACTTTGCAGGATTTCCTGTGCTTCAAATATTTTGCCCTAGAAAATTACACTTTATGTTGCGTAGAAAAGAATGGAGGAAAAATGAAAGTTCTGAGAAAATCTGACAGGTGGCTTATGTGGATTTTTTTTCCGAAGTGATAATGATACCTAGATTTCTTTTGTTAGTTGATAATTGGTATAGGATACTTGAAATTATTCGCTGAGTGGAACAGTGTTCTTGTGTTTATCTTAAATATAAAAATCGTTAGGGAAAAGAATTTAGTTGAACCCTGTTAATGAAACGTGTCGGATCTATTGAAGTGGAAAAAGGATAATCACCAAGAGGTGAGACCCGCAAGAAGAAAATGGTCATATTAGGCAAAAAATGGATGTCTGCTGGTGATATATATATGTGTGTGTGTCTGTGTGTTTGTGAAGAAATTTATTAACCAGGAGAAAATAAACATTCCGAGACTAAAGTTAGAATTCAAAGGAGAAGATGAGCACGTTAATGCTACCCGATTCATCTCTAAAGTTTCTAAACAATGATCAATCGTCCATTAGTGCATGTGCATGTCCCATAGAACATTATTACAATTCGTGATTTTTTCCAGTGACCTTCTCACTTATTTTCAGCGCTGTCCTTTAATTCTTCTGTAGAAGGTATCTTCTATTGGGAAGCTAATTATATGTATGTATTTTTAGGCCTGCGGTGATTTTCAGTCGCAATGATTCTTAAACGGGAGACATTGTATCCCAATCGGGAAGTCATATTGGCTTCTCAACGTTTGAAAATGACTTTATTCCCGATTAGGTGAATTGCGGAGACTCGACATTTTGTAGAAGTAACTCGTCTTTCCCAAAACAGAAATGGTCTAGATGCGCCGGTTTGATGAATCCGTAAGAGGGAGTACAGTGGTGACTGATTGAATATAACCGTTATGTTTTGAATTGGGTTAGTGTTACAACAACATATACCGAATACATAGGGATAGATATATAATGCCACGCAGTGAGGAATTCATACATATGATTTTATATATTTTGGTAATAGTTAGATAAAGAAATAGTCATCGACTAACAGATAAGATAAAAAAAATTGAGTAGAGTCCGTATTCAATGGGATTGACAATCCCAGAATAGTATTTCCGTGAATAAAAAAAGGGATAATCCTTTTTTCTTACTGAGGAATAGACAAAAGAATAAATTAAACATTGGGAAAAAGAGATGCGTATGGTATCAAATGATGGGGTTTTATTTTTCTTTTTTAATTGTATAAGACGAATTTGGCCCTACCAGATCTGACAGCAACGGTACAACCGTCGGCACCGCCTGAGTAAGAGCCATTTTCGTAAACACAAGTACCATCGACTTGAGAGTTAGCATCAGCAGCGACAATCTTGACGTTGAAGTTTAATGGAGTCCTGTTGTTTGGATTTGGGATTAAGGATAAGTAAGAGATACCGTTAGTAGAACCAGCACCAAAGTTTAATGGAGCCCAGTTACCTACACCGGTACCAGCGTTACTCCAGATACAACCGTCTTCGACAGAAACACCAGCATTGTTAACGTAGTATTGAGCAGAGGTCTTTAAACCTCTCCAGGTGTAGTAAGTATCTTGATCAACGACAGTTAATGGTAGAGACTTACCGGCTTCAACGAAAGTTGGAATAACCATATTTTCAGTACCTGGGTAATCAGTTCTACAGATGGCAACACCTTGAGATAACTCAGAGACAACCTCAGCAGAATCAGTACCCCATTCACATAAGTAGTCAGTGTTGGTATTTGAACGGTATAATAAACCACCCTTACATAATAAACCACCAACAGATCTACCATCCGCTGGTTGTTCAGATGGCCATTGGGTCTTGGACATACCTGGTTGACAGGAGTATGAACAGTAAGAACCTTCGGTACAAGAACCACCAGTAGAAGTGTCAGGATGTTCGATACCAGTCCAACCGTTTTGGTTCATCCAGTCAATGGAGATAACACCGTTACCGGATGGGAAGGAACTACAAGGAATAGTACCATCAACAAACTTACCAGTAGGAACACTGAAATCAGCTAAATCACCATAGATACCGCCAGAGGAAGAACCAGAGGAAGAACCAGATGAAGCGGCACTGGTTGTAGCTGGAGCTGCAGCAGAGGTTGTGGTGGTAGCAGCAGCAGTAGTGGCTGGAGTAGTAGCAATGGTAGTGGCTGGAGTGGTAGTGGTAATTGGAGCTTCGACGCTTGTAGTAGCAGGAGCTGCAGCAGATGTAGTAGTAGTAATACCTTCGACAACATTTTCACCAATTGCTGAGGCAACTGAAGCAGTAGCGATCTTGGCAGCTGGAACGACAGTAGCACCAGTACCATCAACGGTAACAGTTTCGTAAACGTATTCGACAGCGACAGCTCTCTTATGTTGATGACTGTTTTCTACAGTAGTGGTGCAGTCATCAAGTTGTTGAGGGTAAGGTAAAGCTGTGACGACAGCAGCAGAACCGATTAAAGCAGCGGTTGATAAAGTAGTTGAAAATTTCATTTTTTTTCTGTCAAAGATGAGTTAAGATGGTGAAAAGAATATAGGTTAGTAATTTGGCAAATATTTTGTTTTATCTATCAAAGATATTTTAATGCAATGCAATTTATTGAGGAAATGAAAATGTAATTGAAGCAGAATGAATGCATCTTGAGGTGAAACCCCCAGACCCCGAAGAATGAGAACTTCCAGAAGTCTCTGTTATATAGTCGAGAGTCGGTATGGGAACCTTGTGCTTGCTAAACTCTAATAGGATTATCAAATCTGGTATATTTATTTTTAGCTTGCCAATTAATTATGACCAGCAAAGAATAAGATATACCGCTGGCTCCTTATCGGACGCGAAAAAAAATGCCAAAAACAGCAAATTGGCCGAAGATAGAAACAATTCCTCCGAGCGAAAAAAAAAATATTTCTCGCTATTGAGAAAAGCCAAAGTCAAAAAGCATTTCGCGTCTCGCCAGAGCGTTTCATTTAACGCTGAGGAAATGAATAATAACAATTAGACCTCTCAGTAAGGGAAAACTTTAGAGGGTGGCATCAGCTAGCTCCTATATAGCATTGATGTAAAATATCTTGAAGTTAGAATACGTGTGAAAAGTGTAAAAAAAAAACATACTAATTGGGTTTCTTCTCAATAAATTGTTAGGAAAAAGGTTAGTGGGAAAGGAATGTAAGTAGTTGGGATAGCTAATTGATATAGATTCTCAATTTAGGAATAATATAAATAGTTTTATTGGGAAGTAAATGGTAGTTAATTGACTTGGAGAGCTAAGAATTGGCAAAGGGAAAATTTTTGTAAAACCTCGACACTTTTATATTAACCACAACTTTCTTTTTTAAAATGGGGCAATTTCCTAAAAAGCAACGGAGCGAAAATATGACAGAAAAACACGAAAAATGGATAGTCATATTAGTTCAGCTCTATACTTGGAAAGAGTTACTCGTTTAAAAGGTCTCTGTTCGCCGCAATCGGTATGTTTCTTTAAAGTATCGACGAGTGCGCAATCTAAAAGCTTTCTCCACCCAAATTTCGGTATAAACTCAGCCTCTGGAACTCATGACATTTCACATACTGATATAAATAAAATAGTAACCCTCGTTTATCATCATCATATACAACAAATCGAAAGTTGACTACAGGTAAATATTTAAAAAAAGATTAACTAGCTAAGTGTGGGAACCTAATCGGACTTTTTCTCTGATCTCTTTTTCAAGATATCAAATGCCTTGGTTAAATGGAATTTCTTGACTAAAGCAAACTCTAAAATCCAATATGGAACCAAGATAGAAACCCATTTCAAAAAGAAAGCCATGGAGCCCCTGTACACATCAATTGGGTCTTTTTTACTCAAAATATCGCTCACTAGTTGCTTAGCATATAAATCAGCGGACATTGGAAGGTGATCCTTAGCCATGGTTTGTCTGCTCTTAAATGCCTCTTGACCCTCCTTGAAATTAAAGATGGAGTCCTCTGGTAGAGGTCTGGTGTCAGCGATATTGGTGTTTACACCACCAGTAATGGCATTGATCACTCTAACTCCAAATGGCTTCAACTCCAAATGTAACCCTCTAGCATATGCATGAATTGCTGCTTTAGAGGCCGAATATATAGACCCAAATGGGAAGGAAACAAGACCAGCACATGAACCAGTAAAGACAATGGTACCCTTGGAGTTAATGAGGAATTGCGATAGTTCGCGACACATATTGATGTGGCCAAAGACGTTCACCTTGAAACATTGTTGCATAGCAGCATCAGAGACATCTAGAGCTGGGAATGTACAACTCTGACCAGCATTATTGTACAGTAGATCAAGCTTACCATTTGGTAGCTCCTTCGATAAGAACTCTTTGAAACTTACAATTTCAGATGGATCAGAGACATCTAACTGATATGGTTTAATAAGTTTTGAGGAAAACTCCTTGACAAGCGGTTCAATTGGTTTCAATCGTCTAGCACAGGCATAAACCTGGAAATTATTTTTGGCCAACTCTCTAGTGATAGCATAACCAATCCCTGAAGATGCACCAGTAACAACAGCAATCTTAATACTGGAATCGTTACCCATTATCTGCGTCTGTGTATTATCTTTCTTCTATATTGTTCTTCCTGAATAAAGTGGAGAAACATAAATGTGTCTTGTCCTTAAAAAACGTCCTTAACATATTTTCATTTTGCAAGGGGTTTGCAGCGTAATGGTAAAAAGCAAAAACATAGTAGGACACTAAAATGAGTTCTAACAGCAATAAAAGCAAAACCAATACACCAATAAAGTCAAGGGAATAAATAAATTTTCGTTAAATTATGTATAATGTACAAAAGATTTTAGCTTTGTATATATTTGATTTCTTAATTGAGAATCATTGAGCCATGAATATATTGTTTACGGATAGTTTGTTCATATGTACAAATAAACTATTTTCCAAACACATCCTTCAAAAACTCTTCTTCTTGTACAACATGTAACTTCTTAGAACCAGCAGCGACAGCACCACTTGGGTCTCTACCGCAATATCTAACAGTGGCATCCTTGTATTTTTCAGTAGCCTTCAAAGTAGTGTCTAATCTTGGGGAAACATAACCCCAAGAACCCATGTTCAATGGTTCTTCTTGACACCAAACAATTTCTTCCAAGTTTGGATAAGAGTCCAATGTATCACGTAATTGAGCAAATGGGAATGGATGTAACTGTTCAATCTTTAAGAAAGCGGTAGTCTTGTCGGCTAAGTCAGCACGCTTCTTGTGTAAAGCAGTGTAAACTTGACCACTCATTAAGACTAACTTTTTAGTTTCTTCCTTAGTACCAATAGCCTTACCATGTTCAACATCTTCGATAATCCATTGGAAACCACCCTCAGTAAATTCAGATAAGTTGGATCTAGCTAATGGGTGACGTAACAAACTCTTTGAGAAGAATAAAATCAATGGCTTACGGAATTGAC
Organism: Jamesozyma jinghongensis; assembly: GCA_030572895.1. Classification (NCBI taxonomy): domain Eukaryota; kingdom Fungi; phylum Ascomycota; class Saccharomycetes; order Saccharomycetales; family Saccharomycetaceae; genus Jamesozyma; species Jamesozyma jinghongensis. The sequence continues at coordinate 19,379 of JAJMCG010000153.1, forward strand.
GATGTTGTTGTCTTCTTAAGATGTGGAATAAGTTAGCTGGAGTGGTTGGGTAAACAACTTGGAAGTTACAGTCTTGGTGTTGTCTTTGTAATTTTTCTGAAGATGGGAAGTATCTTGGATCTTCGTTAGCCAATTGTAAGAATCTTTCTAATCTACCAGAAGAATGTTCTGGACCTTGACCATCGTAACCATGTGGTAAGGATAAAACTAAACCAGAACGTTGCTTCCACTTTTGTTCACCACCAGCGATAAATTGATCAATGATAACTTGAGCAGTGTTTGCAAAATCACCAAATTGAGCTTCCCAAACAACTAAGTATTCTGGAGATGTCAATGAGTAACCATATTCGAAGCCCATGACACCATATTCAGATAATGAGGAGTTAGAGATGGTGAAGTCAGCTTGATCTGGAGTCAAATGTTGTAATGGAGTATAAGTTGCTTCAGACTTTTGATCGTGTAACACACTGTGACGTTGAGAAAAGGTACCTCTTTCGACATCTTCACCAGAAACTCTAACGTGGTTATTTTCTAAGATCAAGGAACCGTAAGCTAAAGCTTCACCGGTAGACCAGTCAATACCTTCACCTGTTTCTACAGACTTACCTCTGTTGTTTAAAATTCTTTTTAAGTTCTTGTGAACTTCAAAGTTTTCTGGCCATGAAGAAATAGTCTTACCAATCATCTTTAGTGTTTCAGCTGAAACAGCAGTTGGTTCATGAGGTAAGATCTCGGTTGCTAATTCCTTTGGAGATTTGAAACCTTCCCATGCAGCAGTTAACCATTCTCTCTGAGTTGGAACGTAGTCCTTTGATTTTTCAAAAGCAGTTTCGAATAAGCCCCAAACCCATTTCTTGTGTTCATCGATATCCTTTTGAGTGAAAGAACCTTCAGAGATTAATTGTTCAGTGTAAGCATCAATAACGGATTCTTGTTTAGCGATTCTCTGATACATTAATGGTTGGGTGAAAGAAGGTTGGTCAGTTTCATTATGACCATGCTTTCTCCAACCAACAATATCGATAATAGCATCAGTGTGGAATGTGTTTCTCCATTCCGCAGCTAAGTTGAAGATAAATGTGACAGCTTCCATATCATTGGCATTCACGTGGAAAATTGGGGCATCAATTGCCTTGGCAAGATCAGATGGATATGGAGTAGATCTGGCGAATCTTGGATCAGTGGTGAAACCAATTTGATTATTAGTGATAATATGGATAGTACCACCAGTAGAGTATTCTGGTAAAGTTAAGAAACCCATTGTTTCATAGACAACACCTTGGCCAGCAAATGCAGCGTCACCGTGTAATAAGATACCAAGAGCCTTTGTCTTCTCCTTTAAGTCACCCTTAGCGTGTAGCAAAGCTCTGGTTCTACCCAAGACGACAGGGTCTTGAGCTTCTAAATGAGATGGGTTAGCAACTAAGGAAAGGTTGACGTACTTACCGGAGGTAGTAGGTCTCTGGTAGTTCATACCTAAATGGTACTTGACATCACCTGAACCCTCAATACTGTTTGGAGTAGTAGAGCCAGTAAATTCAGAAAAGATAGATTCATTAGGTTTACGGACAACGTTGGATAAGACGTTTAATCTACCACGGTGCGCCATACCAAGAACGACATCTTCGACACCTAATTCAACGGCACGGTCAATCAAGGTCTTGATACCTGGAACAACAGCTTCTAAACCTTCCAAACCAAATCTCTTATCGTTAGGGAATTTTGTAGATAAGAAGGATTCAAAGGAGGTTGCCCAAATTAACCTGTCCAATATTTGCCTCTTTTGGTCGACGGTGTATTTGTATGGGTTAGAGATTTCAATTCTGTCTCTTAACCAATCACATTTTACCTTAGATGGAATATGAGTGTATTGAATACCGTAAGAAGAACAATACAATTTTTCCAATTCCTTAATGATCTCACCTAGTGACATAGTCGTTCTCCCATTAGTAGCAAACCTAGGTAAGATGCCTGGACCCAAAGTGATCTCCCTTGATAAATCGGATTTGTTAAACCCATAGAATTCAATTGTCAATTCAGGTGGGGTTGGCTTATCCTTACTGTCACCAAATGAAATACCTAGAGGGTCAATATGAGCCTTTAGGTGACCTCTAACTTGATAAGCTCTACATAGAAGTTGAACCTTTAAATGTAAACTGACATCAGCGTTCATTTCACTGGTTGTAATACCCAATGGGGCAGATTGAATGCCCTGAGGAGTACCCACTTGTAATTGTGGAGCGGAGATAAAAGCGCTAGTAGCTGGAATCTTATCATTAGACATGTTCTTGAAATAGGCATTCCATGAAACATGGACAGAGGTTGGATCTTTTTTCCAAGCCTCGTACATTTGATCGATATATGTAGCATTCGTAGTTTGTAAAAACTCATCTGGAGCAGTAGATAATCCTCTCTTTGATGAGACGTATGTCATAGATGACCTCTTAAGAAGGACATTCTTCATGAAGGATCTTGAACCGTATTTGGTTGAAGATGCTGAGATTGTTCTTAACATTGTAAGTTAGGGACAATTAGTGGTGTAATCTTTTGTTTTTAAAGGTATGTTATCTTGTGTTAACTCTTTGTGAAGGGATTTAGTATTAAAAAGGGCAGCTTATTTATATATTGTTCACGGGCTGTCCCAAATTTTGTTTTTTTTTTGTTGGCCTGCAGCGACGCGGAGTTCTGGATAATAATATAATTTGTAGGGAAACAAATAGTCAGAGGTTATTGGTTCAGCTAAGACAACAGGTACAACGTGAATGCTATAAGTTTGTTTGGATGGACTGTAAGACAAAAGTGAAAGTAATGTAAGGTTTACAGTATATGCGTATGGATTAACAAGTATATATATATATATACATATAAATACTAGGTACGTAGGAGAATCCGGGGGATGATGGTAGGTATACCCAGTTGACCTACACGACACTGTTGTTTCCATTAACGAATCATGGATGTTCCAGTTGGTTCAGATTTACCATTTTGTGCAGTAATGCCTCAAATGTATGCTATTCCGAATTCTCGGCTATTCCTTGAATAATACTTGCATTCTATTGGTCGTGGGGAAGCAACTTTTGCGGAAAACGGAGCAGAACTACGGAACTCCGGTGGTCCGTTAATAAGGTAAAAATATATAGTGTGTCATTGATTTAACTAGTAAGCATAGTGAATCCTTGGGATGTTAGCAAAGCTCTTTAATTTGATTGAAGTAAGGTGGGACTCAATGACGGTTGGTAAACGATGAATCGGTGCGGGTTGTTGTAAGGGTTTGTCTAAAGTTTTATTTCTGGTAAAACGCTCTCATTACATGATGTTAAATACTGGCCCCATAGGTCCTTGGCAATGTTACCGATGGAGTTAAGATATTCTGAATTATATAAATAATTAGTAGTAACAGGATAATATTATTATGTAACAAGGTAGTATTAATTATTTAAGCTGAATTTAAAGTTAGATCACTATATATCCTTGCGACCGAGAAAAGACAGAAAGGGATTATACATTAGTACTAAATATTATTCTTTAAAAGTTAAACTGCAGTGTCAATCAAAACTTGACAATCATGGAATTCAAGATATAATCTTGCTGCTCGGAGAAATAACTTTGTCTTTGAACATCGAAACAACATATGTAAATGAATAAGTTATTCATCATTTCAATTTATTTTGATATACGGGTATTCTTCTCCTTCAAGTTTCAATCTACAAAAACCTGGGTTTGTACTATTTTTGTTGATATTGAAAGAGTTCACTGTTGTTAAGTCCGAGTTGTTGCTAATATATTTTCTATTTATTGGTCTCTGGTTTATTATAAAATATTGTTGGAACAACAAGTCAACATTTATCCATATGTCGATTGTATAAATGAATAAATATTTGTTCATGTGACTAGAATATTATTACACAATTGTACAAAAGATGACATAAATTATAAGACTAGAGAATTGAGGTTCGCACGGTCATCAAATTAGTGGAAGCTGAAGCGCAAGGATAAATAATGTAATAGGATCGAGGAATGAAATTGTTGGAACAAAAATCAACATTTATCCATATGTCGATAGTTTAAATGAATAAATATTTGTTCACGTGACTATAAGATTATTACACAATTGTACAATGGATGACATAAATTATAAGACTAGAGAATTGAGGTTCGCACGGTCATCAAATTAGTGGAAGCTGAAGCGCAAGGATAAATAATGTAATAGGA
>JAJMCG010000154.1:0-23535 GCA_030572895.1 Jamesozyma jinghongensis
AATTATATAAATAGGGAGTAGGTGCACATACATGTTTCTGTAAAATTATATAAGTCCTTTTGTGGATTCTGAAATCGAGGAGGAGAAATCTAAGTATAATTCGTATACAAATAAAATAAAACCTTTACAAATAACAATGGAATCCAAACAATTACAGAATAATTATAATGAACAAAAAAAATAAAGAAAGAAGTTATATACTCTTTTTATATCTATCACAGAATACTGAAGTCCAGTAATGTATTAATTGTTAACCTTTAGCAAATAAAAATAATAAAGTTTTATTATTTAACTGATATATTTTTCTTTCCTGCAAAAACATTTTCTAATTTTATATAAATAATGGAAAAAAGTGACAAAAAAAATAGATCATTTTCTTTTTCATATCGTTAAATGTTTTTGTTGGCAAATTATATTTTTGGAAATGTGATATATGGAGGGAAGATAGAGATAAGTATAAGATAACATTTACAGTGCGCCATTAAAACTCTAAAAATAAAAATCTTAAATTAATAGGGCGTGTGGTCTAGTGGTATGATTCTCGCTTTGGGTTAATTAAGTAACACAAATATGCGAGAGGCCCTGGGTTCAATTCCCAGCTCGCCCCATTTATTTTTAGATGCTAACACGTGATCACGTGATCAAACGTTTTACCTATATTTATCCTCCCAAGGCATTCACAGTGTGATAATTAATGCTAATCCCAGCAACAGCCCAACGAAAAGAAGAGAGTCGAGAGACTGTTGGAAAATACATAAAACTACTTGAAGAAAATAGTGAAATTATAAGGAAAGGAATTTCGAAGTTTCTATTTATTTGTTCGTTTCTGTCCTTAAATGGCAGAATCAAGCTACGGACGGACACCAACCTTCCTTAGAGTGCTCAAATCGGTATTTTGCTTCTTCTGTTTAATTTTAAGATATGGGTCATTTTCTTACAGGAGAATTATGCTGGATGTAGTTTAATCCTTGAAAATATTTTCCCTATTGGAGATTCTATTTCTTGGCAATTAATGACTAGTCGCGGCACGTCTCAAACCATCTCTGCACCTTCTAAAAAGGAGGAAATGGATTGGAATTGACATTAAAAAAGCATAGAAATTTCTGTCGCAAATTATTTTCTTGGCATTAAGGAGTTCAGTAAATTACTGTTTACAATGGATACCCTTACCACATTAGCGTTTTCTCCTTTAATAATATCTTGTTTAATAGAGAATTCGTTACATCAAATAGGAAAGTTTTTACGGTTTCAGGGTTTCCCATACTATGTACACACTATAATGCAATTCATTTTGTTAACTCCTTCTTACGATTACATCATAATTTTTTAATCGTGCTAAAAAGGGGTCAAAAAAATTTATTAGATCCTCTCAGCATTCTTGCATTTTTTCTTGTTTATGAAGAAAGAGGAGAGGGAATCCTTACCATATGATTGAGTAATTTTTCGGGTCAAAAAATATATATCTCTTTTTCATTTGATTCTCACCCCCCTTTATGAAACATTAAAAGCATAGAAACAGAGATTTACGATGTTCTTAAGTGATGAGATTACGTGAACTTCAAAAGTTCGGAAAAATTCACATATGTGTGCAAATCCTTTAATAAGACCGCTAAGATTTTCTTTAAAAAATCCTTTATGTAGCTAGTAGAAAAGGGTAATTTCAAAACATACAAACACTGAAAACAAACTTTTTACCATCATGAATCTGCATGATATCCAAGTTGGGAAACTCCATTTTTATTAACAACAAACTCCAGTTTTTGTACACGACGCCTTTTCCAAATTAGGATAATACACCTAAAGTCACAGTAATATTGATGTTATATGATTATTAGTTGCTGAAAGACAGATGACTTTAATATCCGTTGAGCCGACTGTTTAACCAATAAGAAAGAATTATAGCCGTTCCTTCGAAACTTTAAAAAATTTCGATGAAGAAAAGTTATTGTTTATTGAGGAGGGGGCTGGCGAAGAAGCTACGTAATGAGGATTTCAGCCAAGAAACTACGTAATAAGGATTTTTCAGCCAAGAGTAACAGTAAGAACATTGAACACAATAACTTTTGCCACTGTTTGACGCTCCTCTTAAAAGTTTTTCCGAGACGGTTCTTATTGTTTTATCAAAATTAATATACAATAATAGGGCCGAGGGATGTTAATGACTTAAACTACGAATTGTAGTTACCAATATTTGCTTTGAAGTGGATTTTTATGCGTGTTAATCCGTTTGTTTTTACGTAACCAAACTCCAAACATAGACATACAAATTGCCAAACAAACTGATACCAAGGAAAAACTCAGTAGACACTAGCGATGTGACTATACTTACTATGAGTTTTAAACCCGACGAAAGCTAATTTTATATTACCGGGTATTTGTCTTTGGTTCGCTCAGTCACCTCTGAAATTCCCAATTTTGTACAGGCCTACATTTTCTACTTCCAAGTTTCTCTGTAGATCATATTCCGTTCGTTCAGCTTTTTCACTTCTGTATCTGATAAATCTTAACTCAACAATTTGAAGCTTAATTAAGAAAGGACATCCAGACATACAAACAACGGACGTCTGTAGATCGTTTGCTTATGAAAGTCTTGCAAAACAACAGTCCCACCTCCGAATATCCGACAAAAGAGAAAATCACTAGTTCTGACTCCTATTTAGCAAAATAATAGGAATGACTGAAACCCTGCCTTACAAGCGTCGAGCCACTCCTTCAGTTTCATTATTATTCTTTATTAATAATTATGCCGAACAGCCAGAGTGGTCGAGACCGAAAGCAAATCTTTATGCTAGTTTCAGGAGATCCACGGACAGATAAAAAAAGCAAGCGGCATTCTCCGGAGTTGTCCTGCTATTCTGTGGATAAATGATGGCAGCTCTGGGGTTTTTCCGAGAAAAAATAATACCTGACGGTGATGAAGGCCTCTCCTATTTTCAAATTTGCAAAAACATCGATACAGTTTCATTTTGGTATGTGTCCCTGCTGAAGTCTCTGTGCAAATTCTCAATGAGGAAAGCTTCATAAGGTCTTCAGCCGATGCCTGACCACTGATTTTTTTTTTGGGGGTTTCGATGTAAATGAAGCAGAGATGAAAAATTGCATTGTTTTGGGCTAGAGCAAATCTCTCTTCCCAAAATTATGCACTAATAGGATTCACCGTCAACTGGCTTTTGCATAATTATCAGAACAAGTTTTTCACAAATTTACTCTTTCTGGTTGCCAAATTAGGTAAGTCGTGAGTAAAGGGGACTTTGATCAAACACCGTTTTTGTCATTGAAAAATAATCATGTATGTGTTATCATTAATATCGAGGTAAAAGAAGGAATAACTGCTCCTGCGGATAAAGTGTCTGGGGTATTTCTTTTGAAAAATCATATAAATATGGTATGAAATATCAAGTCTTGTATTCTAGTTTCCTTTCTTAACAGTACTTTTCAATCTTAATTTTTGGCACTACCACAACAATTTATTTTATTCAAGACAAAAACAATTAAAAATGTCTGATACTCATCAGGATCCATCTTTAACTCCAGTTGGCTCTAATTCTAATTTGTCTACTCCTTCCAACAAGGCTGAGAGAGACACCAACTCTTTAGACTACAAAGAACCCGCCATGGTCGACATGCCAGTTCAACCACGTTCTGCTTACATCGGTATCTCACTGATGTGTTGTATGATCGCTTTCGGTGGTTTCATTTTTGGTTGGGATACCGGTACCATTTCTGGTTTCGTTAACCAAACTGATTTCATCAGAAGATTAGGTTCTAAGCGTAAGGATGGTAGTCACTACTTATCTAAGGTCAGAATGGGTTTAATTGTTGCTATTTTCAACATTGGTTGTGCCATTGGTGGTGTTCTATTATCTAAGGTCGGTGAAAAATACGGTCGTAAGAAGGGTTTAGTCATGATGGTTATTATTTATATTGTCGGTATCGTTATTCAAATTGCTACTATCAACAAGTGGTACCAATACTTTATCGGTAGAATTACTTCAGGTGTTGGTGTTGGTGGTATCGCTGTTTTATCCCCAATGTTAATCGCCGAAGTTTCTCCAAAGAACTTAAGATCCACCTTAGTTTCCTGTTATCAATTAATGATTACTATGGGTATCTTTTTAGGTTACTGTACTAACTTTGGTACCAAGAACTACTCGAATTCTGTTCAATGGAGAGTTCCATTAGGTTTATGTTTTGCTTGGGCTTTATTCATGATTGGTGGTATGTCTTATGTCCCAGAATCTCCTGCTTTCTTGGTTTCTGTTGACAATTTAGAAGAAGCCAAAAGATCCATTGCCAAGTCTAACAAGTTAACTGTTGATGACCCATCTGTCATTGCTGAATTAGAGTTCTTACAAGCTGGTTGGGAAAGAGAGAAGGTTGCTGGTTCTGCTACTTGGAGTGAAATTTTCTCTACCAAGACTAAGGTTTTCCAACGTTTAGTTATGGGTTGTATGATTCAATCTTTACAACAATTGACTGGTGACAATTATTTCTTCTACTACGGTACCACTGTTTTCAAGGCTGTTGGTTTGCAAGATTCCTTCGAAGCTTCTATTGTTTTCGGTGTTGTTAACTTTTTCTCTACTTTCGTTGGTATCTTCATTGTTGAAAGATGGGGTCGTCGTAGATGTTTATTATGGGGTTCTGCCACCATGACTGCTTGTATGGTTGTCTTTGCTTCTGTCGGTGTTACCAGATTATATCCAAACGGTAAGTCCCAAAAGTCTTCTCAAGGTGCTGGTAACTGTATGATTTGTTTCACCTGTTTCTACTTATTCTGTTTTGCCACCACTTGGGCTCCATTAGCTTTCGTCATTAACTCTGAAACTTTCCCATTGAGAGTCAGAGCTAAGTGTATGTCTATTGCTCAAGGTTGTAACTGGTTATGGGGTTTCTTGATCGGTTTCTTCACTCCATTCATCACTGGTGCTATTGGCTTCAATTACGGTTACGTTTTCATGGGTTGTCTATGTTTCTCTTATTTCTACGTTTTCTTATTTGTTCCAGAAACCAAGGGTTTATCTCTGGATGAAGTCAACGTTATGTGGGAAGAAGGTACTTTACCATGGAAATCCAATGAATGGGTTCCACCAGCCAAGAGAGATGCTGCTTACAACTCTGAAGATTTGAACCATGATGACGTTCCATTCTACAAGAGAATGTTTAGCGCACCAAAGATCCACAAGCCAAAGTTCTAAAAGGTTCTTCTACTGTTCCGAAAATTTAATTTCTTAATACCACTTTGCCTATTTTAGGCATTTGGGGCCTCCCCCATTTACTTTAAACACATTTTACATAAATAATATATATAGCTGTTTAATGCATCAGTTAGTTAATGATTCCTCCTCTTTTTTTATTCCTTTATTTTTAGGCAAGAATCTAATCATCTCATGGAGTTTAGATATTTTCAAAGTTAAAGATTTTTCGGCTAGTAAGAGATACTTTTAGCAATCTGAGATTTTCAAATAAAAATTTAGTATCAAAGGAACAGATCGTAAAAATTCTGTTCTCAAGGCCCACGGTTAGAGACTGCAGCGTGTCTCTAGTAATTAATATATGCCCACTATATGAGTACTCATCAACTTTCATTCCATCTGTGGAGACAGTTCAATTCAATTTCCCGTTTGTATGGTACTTTTTTATCCCCTCAAGTAGTTTATGTACAACCAATAATATCATCTTACAATTTGGTAGGTTCAGTTGTTTCAATCAGGAGAAATCATTCACTGTCTAGAAATGGAGACGTTCTTCAATTCCAAACTCCTTCTAATAATACCCCGATACCTTTACATGATATCCGTTCAGATGTTAACATTGTAGACTCAATGAGAGACTATATTTCAAAAGAGCTTAGTATAATAACTGGTCTTGACCCTGTTGTGATATTTTCAGCTTTAGACTGGACAAACAATAAGGAAAAAGGGGATCTGCTTATTCCAATTCCAAAATTAAAAATTAAACAAGCCAATCCAAAATCTTTAGCCATAGAGTGGGCAGAAAAGTTTCCCTGTCGTGAAGTTCTGAGTAGAGTCGAGGCAAATGGTCCATTTTTACAATTCTTCTTCAATCCAAAATACTTATTTATAAATGCCATTCCTGATATTTTAGCCAAAAAACAAGATTATGGCTCTTGTAAACAGATGGAAAACAAAAGAGTTATTATCGAATTTTCCTCTCCAAATATTGCGAAACCTTTCCATGCTGGTCATTTGAGATCTACCATTATTGGCGGCTTTCTTGCAAACCTTTATGAAAAATTGGGGTGGGATGTTATCAGAATGAACTATCTAGGAGATTGGGGAAAACAATTTGGAATTTTAGCAGTCGGGTTTGAAAGGTATGGTAACGAGGAAGAGTTAATTAAGGATCCAATCCACCACTTGTTTAAAGTTTATGTTAAAATTAATAAAGATATTGATCGAGAGGGAGATTCCCTTCCGTTAGAGAAGTCCACCAATGGAAAGGCCCGTGCATATTTCAAAAGAATGGAAGATGGTGATGAGCATGCATTAAGGATATGGAGAAGATTCCGTGAGTTATCTATCGAAAAATATATTGAAACATATGCGAGATTAAACATTAAATACGATGTTTATTCAGGCGAATCCCAGGTTTCCAAGGAGTCTATGAATAAAATCTTAGATATTCTTAAAGACAGAAAACTTACCCACGAATCTGAAGGTGCACTTTTAGTGGATTTAACAAAATTTAATAAAAAGCTAGGAAATGCCATTGTCCAGAAATCTGACGGGACCACCCTATATTTAACAAGAGATATCGGGGCTGCAATGGATCGTTATGAAAAGTACAAGTTTGATAAAATGATCTATGTTATCGCTTCTCAGCAAGATTTACACACAGCACAATTCTTTGAGATCATCAAAAGAATGGGGATCAACTGGGCGGATAAATTACAGCATATTAACTTTGGTATGGTAAAAGGGATGTCAACTAGAAAGGGGAATGTTGTATTTCTAGATAATATTCTGGAGGAAGCTAAAGAAAAGATGCATAAGATTATGCAAAAAAATGAAATGAAGTACGCCAAGATTGAAAATCCCAAAGAAGTAGCAGATCTGGTCGGTATATCTGCAGTAATGGTTCAAGATATGCAAAGCAAACGAATAAATAATTATGAGTTTAAATGGGAAAGGATGCTTTCATTCGAAGGTGATACTGGACCGTACTTGCAGTATGCACATTCCAGATTAAGGTCAGTTGAAAGGTATTCGGCTACTAATACTCCAGATAAGTTAGCGACTGCTGACTATTCTTTGCTAAAAGAACAGGAAGCTATTTCATTAATCAGATTATTGATTCAATACCCTGATGTTCTACGGAATGCCATGAAGACCCATGAGCCATCGACTGTTGTAACTTATTTATTTAAAGTGGCACATCAAGTATCTTCATGCTATGATGTCCTGTGGGTTGCAGGCCAACCCGAAGATATAGCAATTGCTCGCCTTTCATTATATATGGCAGCTCGGCAGGTACTTTTCAACGGGATGTGCCTACTTGGTCTAACACCTGTAAATAGAATGTGAAGCAATTTTAATATTCATGTATATATAATACATCTAATAACTTTAAAGCCAGAAATTTCTTACATCTATAACCTTAATAGAAACTCTAAAACTTTCTTCGCCGTTCTAATATATACGATGAATGCTCAAACAAATATCCGTCCCAGATATTGAATTTGCTACGTATTTTTTTTTGTCAAAGTACTTCGTATAGACGGGTATTTTAATTTGGACAGTTTGTAATTAACTATATTGAATTAATTTCTAATTATGAGTGGCACTAAATATAATTATACAAAAGCAAATCCTAATTATTGTCTTTTTTTTCTGCTTCCTCCTTTTCCTTTTCTTCCTCTTCTTTCTTCCTTTTCTTTTCCTCTATCTGCCATGCCTCTTCATTATGAGTCAAACCATAACTTTTACACTGATCTTTTGCGCTTTGAACTAAACATTTTAATGTAGACGTTACAACTTGATCTGATTCAAAACCTAATCTGAAATTATCATTTATTTCCTTACTTTCGTATATCCCTAAAACGTAGTTAAGAACACCCTTAATATGAACAATTTTGGTAACCACATCAGCTTCACTAAATGTTAGTATCATAATATCGTCAAACTTTTTGGTCTTTGGATCTTGTCCAATGACTTCCCAAGCCGCAATTGAGTTTGGACTTAAAACACCCTTAAAACCACAATCAGTGTTCTTTTGATCCCACCCAAGAACCTCTATACCTAAATCAACGACAGGCACAATTAACTCTTGATGATAAACCCCGTGAGACTCTACAATTAAGTCAAGCATCGGTCTGTAGAACATTTGACCACAGCCGCAATACTCAATGTGTAATTTTGGTAAACCTACCCAAATGTTCTTTCCAGCAACGGATGGCATTACATCAGGTAGTGGAACAAATTGTGTACCACCTCTCATACCACCAAATTTTTTTTCGTCAGAGATAACTCGATTTGAATTAGCATCAAATTCAGTAGTACAAACACCATCGTCCAAGGAACATTTAAAGATCACAAGGGGACTAAATCTATGGATAAAATGAATGTAACCAATAGAGAAATCATTAGAGAAAGTCGATGGATGAAAGAATGGTGTCCAATTTTTCTCCGTATCAGCTAATTCACCGTCAGCTAAACTTAATTTTAATAGTGGTTTACTCTTTCTATGGGGCATAAATGTGTAAACCCTTCTCTTGTCTTCAACGGCATTCTGCATGTTGAAAATAATAATAGGTTCTTCTTGACCATTAACTTTTCTGAGAATTACATGTGGATCCTCTGGACCTCTCCAGTTTCCAACTGCATCAAAGGGAATTTCAAGAACTGTTGGATATGTGATATAATATCTTGAAATAATTTGAGCCATTCTATCTTCATTTTGTGGAGCATGCATCTCTTGATCGGTTATACATTGTTCATATTCATCAGACTTTGGCTTAAATTTTTTGCATTGGTTAATGTCATAGATATCAAAATGACTGCTGAATCTTCTTTTAACTATTGGTCTTGCAACGTCTACATAAGGAATTCTTTTGCCCTTAATCTCTTTCCAATTTTTATCGTAAGCCTGTGCTCGAACTAAAGAGACATGAGGGAAATCTCTAATACCACTTCTTGAATAAATGATACGTGAGAAGACCAAATAACATTGCTGGCTTTCTAGTCATATAGAAGAACCACCAAACAAGAACCATCTCTGCTCAGCTATCTCTTTATCGTCTTTATCCTTTTCATCATCGTGTGTGATTTCTACTCTTAAAAAATTGTCCTGCTTCATTAAACTTGATCTAACTGAATTCATATCATCCCCAAGGATAATTTTATTGGAGTCTGAATATTGCAATGTGTTATTATAAGATAGATCTGCACAGGTAACGGCATCCTTATAGGAACCTTCAATCTTTTCAGAAATAAAATCATCCAGGATATTGCCATTGTTCTGATAACTATGAGTATGATGTTTCCCCAAGTCTAAGTTAGAGACAAATCCAAAGGGAGTGCCACTGTTGTATTTTTCATGCCTCATATCCTCAGTGATTGGAGTTGAATCCCAATCCTTACATTCTAATACCTTTGAGATATCAATTTTTAATAAATCTTTTTTATTTGCAACTACCTCTAACGAATTCCTTGCCTTACATTGGGCTATACGGTCAACATATTCCTTTGGTTTACTGTAGTGTGGAGTTACGTGAAAGTATACTAAAATAACAATCAACGAATATAAGATGAACTTGTGGGAAGATCCAAAATATTTCATAATATTAATCTTTGCAAATTTACTGCGGTAAGCTGACGTAGATAATTTAATCTTTTTACTAGATGGGTCCCAATTCTCCATTGAAACCCATATATATATATATATATATGAATATCTCCTGTACAAGTATTATCTGCTTATAAAGACAATGCAGAATATTTTGACAAAGCTAATGCACATTTGAGTGCAATGGCTACTCATATTTTGAACAAAAAGTAACTTTTAATTTCCTTTTGTTGTGAAGCGAAGAGTTCAAATATTAAGCAGATAAGGTGGTTGAAACAATATACTAAATCACGCATACTGTCTGACATGTGTCTAGGGCACTGAATTAGTATATATCCTCTAGAGGGCGTTCCTCCGGCAGTTTTTCGGGGTGAAAGGCTACTCGTATTTTTTCAGTGTCACCCGCACCACTATCCGTGAAGGAAAAGACAAGTCCGACACAGTAACACCTCAAGATATTTAACCTATGGGTCATTGTTATGTTATTCTGTTCCTCCCCCCCCCGAAGGTTTACTTCTGTTTATGGACAACTGTCGACCAAAAAGAAATGCAAATAGACGTAGACGTAAATAGATGTACGGGAGGCACTGTGTGAAAAATTTTCGCGTTATTGTATGCGTGCCGAGAAAAGTATGTCAAGAGTTTCCAGTATTGTATGTATCATTGCAAAAGCTGTCGAGAAAGCAGAAGTACCTGGGAAAAGAAATGGCTATTGTGTGGTATTCGTAAATAAATACCAATTCCTTTGTTCACAAAAAGAAGTAGCTCTTTGCATAACTCAGAGAGGTACTTAGGATGTGCACTCTTGTCGTCTCTCTTCTAGTGAACAAACTTAGCGTTGATATTTGCTGAGGGGTTTTCCAATCGAATCTTTTCACTGAGTTACCAAGAGAGTGCATGCATGAAAAGCAACAATGGCAGATTACACAGGCGGGGCGTAGTTTTGCTTATGAAATCAAATTAGCAGTGATTTCCTCAGTAGACAAGATTTTCTTACTGGGATCCAACAATACAAGTTATATAGTTGTTAAAATCGTAGCAATCTAAATAGTATTTCCTCTTCTGAGTGCTTTCACACATCTGATAAGTTCTTATTTGTATTCCTGATGTTTACAACCGTAACATTTTACATGCAGACTTGGCATTCTCTGCGAAATAATTTAATGCATGTAAATTTTCAAGTGAATTTCCGGTTAACAATACAATTCGGACCCAAGACAGTTTTATCATCCGTTGACTTCGCGTGGAAATAATACCCTATCAAAATCAATAGATGGATTTGACAGTTTTGGCTGAGAAACACCAAATGATTCAACAATTATTTCTACTACTGTTTTGTGAAAGTTATTCATCAATTTTCATGCAGTCTACGTGAATTAATCGAAATAGATTTTTTCCTAATCCGATTAAAAAACATCTGAACTTGAGACAAAATTGTATACTATCTCCCACGCCATCAATTTGGGTCTTTTGTTGTAAGTTCTTGATTTCTCTTAATATTAAGTGCTTTGTTGCAGTGCCTGTTCTTTCAAGGATAGTTTGATATTGCCAAGGGATTTTTGAACTTACTAAATTCGCAAGACAACATTCCATGGATGGAAAAAAAATTTCCAATTATTTTCAACTTCGGTTGGGCATAGTGTCATTTATCTCAGGTTTAACTAACTCAGTATTTCTCTGTGGCATATGCACAAAAAAATTTCTTTTGATTTCTTTAGTATTGTTTATTTTAAAGACAACTACGGCTACTTCGTAATTTTCTGTCCGTTTAAGGATAATACGAGAAAATTTAGGACCGACATACTTTCCAGTGGAATTAAAGCTGTATATCAGGAACAGTCGGATAAAAATATAATTTCTCTATAAAGTTTTGTTTTTGAGTTCTGCAATTTTAGAAAGTTAATGTGTTAATTTTCCATATATTCATTCGGTATTCTCCTATGATGTAACCTTGGATTTACCACAATTTTCAAAGCCAGTTTCACTTTAAACCTTTTTTAACTATTTATTCAAATTTGTCGGTCTAGAAATATTTAAATATGGAGTTATCATATCCTTATCCTTAGTTGAATTTGAATTCTTATTATTTTGTTTATGCCGTAGCTAAATTCACATCAGGATTGTCTCTATCATTATTAGAACAAATTAAACTGAAGACACCATATATCACTGTTAACTTTTAATTGTAGCAAATTCCAGCTAAATATATATCACTTCTTCCTCAAAATATGATCCTCAGCTTCATCACGTTCAGTATAATCTTAAAACCCAGGTATCAGCCTTTATCTTCGTTGCATTTGTAAATCATTATTTTGCACGATGCTGTTCAGATCAAAATATTCAATCATATTGATGACTTAAACGTGATCTTTATCAATATTTGGGTGTGCTTGCAAATAATTTTCTTGGTTGTACGATTCTCCAGCTCTACATCGGATACTTAGCTAGTGATGGCTTCGTATCTTACCTACCTTAGAAAAACTCTTCCGTGCCCTACAGAATTGGATATTAAGGTTATTAAACGATTTTTGCAAAATTATTTCTATGAAACTCTAGATCCACATAGATAAATTCAGCAGGGCATAGATGCATTAATGACTTCAAAAAACACTTGGTTATCACTTATAATTCAAGATCGAATTTCATGGTACGGTGCATTGTTTTTGAAGCATTTCCTAACAAGAGACAAATCTATTTGAATGATTGTGATGTTGGTAATGATATAATGCAAGAAAAGTGTTGTAAAAGGAAACACAAAGTTTGTTTCTTAGGGTTACTGTTGGTTGAATTTTCTTAATTTCAAGAGAAGCAAATCATTTTTACATTCGTATCTTTCAAACACCTCATTATTGGGCAATAACTGACGTCATAATATTCGAGGAAGGTATTATTTTTCCTTGATAATTACTTTAACAGACACTGGAATTATAAAGATGTATTCAAGAAATTTTTATACATGTTACTCAGTCATTTTATAATTGCATTCTTTCCCCAGAATCAGGCATAAGACAAGAACTAATACAACTCATTACTATATTATCATGCACCAAGATCCCCAACCTTTAGATCAATCTCTTTTAACCAATCAACCTTATATTTTTAAAACCTTCTTTAATACTCATCCCAAAGATAATTCTGCTTACTCCTACAATGGTTTTAAATAAATCATCATATTTTTACTTGAACAACTTCCAAATTTTGAAGGGGCGAGGGATCATCCAAAGATCTCCTAGCTAATTATATCAATGGGGTTTTAATCTAAGTTTTCACCAGTCTTACATGGTTGCTAGAACCCTCTTGAAAGGCCTTTGCGAACTACTTATGAGAATTTTTCATTCCATAAATTTAACTTCTAGCCCCATTTTTTAGCTAACGTAGGGCAATTAGCACATTTTGGATTAAGGTTTTGCCTGTCATTCATGACCTTCCTTCCACCTAACCTAATAATAGTAAGAAAGAAGGAGTTAACAAGACACAGACTAGAAAGGCACATCTTTAATTGTAGAAAT
This sequence comes from Jamesozyma jinghongensis, assembly GCA_030572895.1. Taxonomy (NCBI): domain Eukaryota; kingdom Fungi; phylum Ascomycota; class Saccharomycetes; order Saccharomycetales; family Saccharomycetaceae; genus Jamesozyma; species Jamesozyma jinghongensis. The sequence goes on from JAJMCG010000154.1 coordinate 13,317, forward strand.
GAGAGTAACAATACAAGTGAGCAGTAACCCTGTATACGTTTTTGCAGAGAAAGAGGCTTTTTGGAACTATAAGCCCACTCGACGATCCAAGAAAAAAGGGTCTCTTAAAAATTTTCAGTAATATTACAAAATTGAACTTTTCTATAGCGGTAAAAGTAAAACACCAAAGAATCCAAAAAAAAAAAGAATAATAAACTTATCTTTCAAGTCCACATTTCGCTTTTATTACAAAATATTACTTCTCATCGAGAGATATAAAAAATCACGTACATACGGGTGCCTTAACAAGATGAACACACAAAATGTAGTCATATTAAGGGTAATGATTACAACTATTTTCTAGTTGGATCCAACGTCTTTAAATTAATCGTTTTCATTAAATTATTCATCTTCTTTCTTACCATTATCTTGCCATTCTTTTTCACGATGTGTTTGACCATATTTTCTACATTGGTCCTTAGCACTATCTACCAGACATTTTAGAGTAGTACCAACTATTTCATCAGACTGTCTGCTTACAGTGAAGTCCTCATGAATTTCCTTTTCTTCATATATCCCCAAGATGTAATTTAAAACACCCTTCAAGTGAATAATTTCAGTTGTATAATCAGCTTCACTGATTGTGAGCGTCATAACATCAGCATATTTCTTGGTCTTTGGATCCTGACTTAATACTTCCCAGTTTGCAATAGAATTTGGACTCAAAACACTCTTAAAACCACAGTTGGTGTTCTTTAAACTCCATCCTAAAACATCCATATTAAAATCTACTGAAGGGACAACAAGCTCTTGGTGATATACACCATGCGACTCGATCATCACATCTAACATTGGCCTGTAAAACATACGGCCACAACCACACCAATCGATATGTAATTTAGGGAAACCAACCCAAATATTTTTACCCTTTACTGAAGGGATTACATCCGGTAAAGGTATAAATTGTGTACCACCTCTCATACCTCCAAAATTGTTATCTTCTGAGAGTTCCAAATTTGTCTTCGCATCAAAGGTCTTAACACAAGAACCATCGTCCAACGAACATTTGAAAATAACCAATGGACTAAACCTATGAATGAAATGAATATATCCACGAGATAGTTCACTGTCTGTAGTTTGTGGATGGAAAAATGGAGTCCAATTCTTCTCAGTGTTAGCAAGGGTACCATCATCCATATCAAATTCCACCAACGACTCACTCTTCCTATGAGGAAAGTGTGAATACATTCTTCTTTTATTTTTCATACCGTTGTGCATATTAAAAAACACAATAGGCTCCTCATAATCATCTGTCCTTCTCAAAATAACACGAGGGTCTTCTGGACCCTTATAGTCACCTCTGGATTCAAATGGTATATCAAATACAATTGGATATATGACGTAATATCTGGTTAAAATCTTTTCCTTCACCCTTTCATTCTTTAGAGCATTTATGGCTTTGTTATTAATACATTCAGAATATTCAATAGATCCAGACTTAAAATTACTACAGTCACCAAAACCCATCTGATTGGCAACCTTTTCATATTCGCCCCTCATATCATTTGGCCTGGTTATATCTAAGTAAGGAATTTTCTTACCCTTGATTTCCTTCCAATTCTTGTCAAAGGCTTGACCTCTTATCAATGATACATGTGGATGATCTCTTCTACTGTGCTTAGAGTACACAATTCGCGAATATACCAAGTAACATTGTTCACTTTCTAGCCAAACAGAAGAGCCACCAAATAAGTGCCACTTCTTGTCTATGATCTCATCTTCACTCTTTCCATCTTCGTTACCATCCTTAAGTTCATCCCTTAGCATGGTGTCCTCATTTATTAATTTTCTTCTGATCGAGTATAAGTCATCATGTAACATAATACTATGTGAATTAGTGTATGAAATGGCACCCTTATAAGATAAATCTTCACATTCGACAACATCGTCGTATGAGATTTCTTTCTTGTTGTTAGCTGTTTCCGTCTTAGAAGCCTTACGATGCTTCTTTACATCTAGATTGGAAACATACCCCGGCAATATATTACTTGAAAATTTTTGATTCATTATTTCCTCATTGACAGAAGATGACTCCCATCTCCTACATTTCAACAATTCGGATATGTCAACATGTAATAAATCCTTCTTATTAGAAACTTCCTTGATACGGTGTCTTCTTATGCAATATTGATAATTGAGATAGTTAAATGGTTCTTGTAAAGTTTTTTTGCTTGGCACGACAGTTAAGTACAAAAAGACCGCAAATAAAGAACATAAAATTATTCTGAAAAATATTCTGCTCTTATTTGGAATTCCAGAACTATATCTCTTTGATCCATGCAATAGCTGTGCCAGTTTCCTTGTCAAACTGGGAAATGTTTTACCTTCTTTCATACCGATTCCAGTTGAAGCGATTTTTTAAAGGTTCTGTATTAAATATTTTGTTGTATATGCTTCTCTAGGAAAACTTGGGACAAACTTCTGATAAATCAAATCACCCAAGTGCAGCTTCCAATGACCGAGTTTTACAAACGTGCTTTTAAAGGATATTTGGTTCCTCTTTATGGAGAAGGATCCTTGCACCAAGCAAGCAATTTGTTTATATAGAAAATTTTATAAACCTTGTAAATCCTATGAGCCAACAATGCTCTCTGTCCTCAATCACATCTGAATATTCTATACCCCTACCAGGATATATTCTCTTGGGCATTTCTCTGGGCCAGTTATTTATATTGTTTTATGTGTCTGAGCCAGGTGCTATTAAGGCTGGCCCATGATAGATTTAAACTTTGCTAAGAAAAATACGCAAGAGTTCCCCCCTTTACGAACACCTTGAAAATTATAAAAATTGGCATCACCATTCTCGGAAATTATGCGAAAAGTGTGGACTTTTGGGATTTACACGGATTCCTTTTTCTACTTTTATACAAGTTTATTATTAGACTACTTTCTTGAGACATTAGAGTTAATGGCTATTCTGCTACGAGATGTATATCTTGGTGGTGTATCTGGACAATATTGGGCGCAACAGTTCCTATACCAAGGACTTGAGCTTTTCTTTATTCTGGATATGATGTAGTCATGAAGCAACACCAACTTGCATTCATTGTGTTTAGAAGAAAACAGTATTTTCAAGAACTGCTATTGTTCGCTTGATGTATATACGGACACGTGGATTTTCGTTTACCTAAGCACTTCTTAAACTTTCCTACATAGCAGTTATTCTAGATACATATTACTATAGAGTTCTAGAGAATGTTGCTTTTGGCATTCTTTAATAAATGAAGAAGAATCAATTTGGTTGAAGGAATCGAAATGTTCACAGAAAACACGATAATGCAATAAACACAATAAACGGAATTTGAATTTTGTGTGATACATATTTTCACCGTTTTCACCATTTAAGAATTGTTATTGGCGAAGAAAAAGAGAACTTTTGTATGAGCACCTAAAATCATCATATTTACCCTTATCTTCTTACTAAGTCTCTCTTTCCTCTTTCTGTTACCTTTGCTTCTCCCTTTCTTTTTTCTGTTTCTCTATTTCCTCTTTCTCCTTCTTCATCTTTTGATTCTTTTGATATTCTTCTTCTCCATGGGTTAAACCATAGGCTTTACATTGGTTCTTTGCATTATCTACTAGACAGTGCAATGTCGTACCAATAATTTCATCGGATTCTTTAGTAATCTTAAAGTCTTCAAGCATTTCTTTATCCTCGTAAATGCCCAAGATATAGTTCAAGACACCCTTGATATTGATAACCTTGGTTACAGTATCAGCTTCACTGACAGTCAAGGTCATTATATCTTCAAATTTCTTAGTCTTAGGGTCCTGGCTTAGAATTTCCCACTGAACGATAGAGTTGGGACTCAAAACGTTTTTCTCATCACATTGTGTCGTTTTCAAATCCCATGCTAGGACCTCCATATTGAAATCCATAGATGGAACAACAAGTTCTTGGTGATATACACCAAGGGATTCTATCATCATATTCAACATTGGTCTGTAGAACATGTTACCGCATCCACATTTTTCAATATGTAATTTTGGGAAACCCACCCACATGTTCTTACCGGCAATAGATGGAATTCCATCAGGCAAAGGGACAAACTGGGTACCGCCTCTCATCCCACCGAACTTATTATCCTGAGATAATTCTAAATTTGACCCAGCATCAAACGTCTTAACACAGTTACCATCATCGAGGGAACATTTTAAGATCGATAGGGGACTAAATTTATGAATAAAATGAATATGACCACGAGATAACTCACTATCAGTAAAAGATGGGTGGAAAAATGGAGTCCAGTTCTTTTCTATATTACCTAACTGATTCTCTGCAGCGGTTAATTGTAATAAGGGTTCACTCTTTCTATGTGGTAAAAATGTATACATTCTTCTCTTGTTTTCTATCGCATTATGCATGTTAAAGACAATAACAGGCTCTTCGTAACTGCCAGTTTTCCTAAGGATAATATGAGGATCCTCAGGACCATTGTAGTTTCCTCTTGCATCGAATGGGATATCAAAGATAAGTGGATAAGTGACATAGTATCTCGAGAGAATTCGATTGGCGGACTTTTCATTCTTCAAAGTATTGATATGTTGGTTCTCCATACATGTTCTATAATCATTTGATTTTTCTTTGAATTTCTTACAATTATTGAACCCTAACTCTTTACCAATATTTTCAAATTCCAATGATATATCTTTGGGTCTGGCTATATCCAAGTATGGGATCCTTTTCCCTTTGATTTCATTCCAATTTTTATCGAACGCCTGACCCCTTACAATAGAAATATGTGGTGCATCTCTCCTAGAGGCTCTTGAATAAACTACACGAGAAAATACTAAGTAACATTGTTCACTTTCTAACCAGACAGATGAACCACCAAATAGATGCCATTTTTTATCGATAATATAATCTTCAGGTTCATTTTTCTCACAATCATCTTGAAGTTCACCTCTTAGCATGTTATTTGTATTCAATGCCTCTCGTCTCAATGCATACAAATCATCAGTAAGGACAATTTCGTCTGGATTTGTAAATTCGATTGTATTATTATACGATAAATCGGTACAGGAGACATGATTCTTATATGAAGCCTCACGGGAATCACCTAATCGTTTCCTTTCAAAATATTGCTTCTTTAAATCCAAGTTGGAGACATAACCTGTTGTGACTTGTCCAGTATATGTTTGATTTACCAGAAACCCAGTCATTGGTGAGTTTTCCCATTTCTTACATTTTAATAATTCCGATATGTCAATGTTCAATAGATCTCGTACATGTTGAACTTGTTTAATACTATGTCTTCTCATACAATATTGATAACTCAAATAATCTATGGGTTCTTGAAAAGTAGCTGTATGATGAGGAAGTCCTAGTATTAACATAACCGCAAGCAAGGCACACACAAGCAATCTAAATGGGAGCTTCAATCCCAAAGGAATTCCAAAGCGGATCCTCTTGGTAGTATGTAATGCTTTCGCTAATTTTCTTCTAATCTCTGATATGCTCTTCTCATCTTCCATTTTAAACTGGTATCTCAATGATGGAAAAGTATAAATTGTTCAAGAATATCAAATCTCATATTGGATCTCTACAAAAACAAAAATACTGTAAGGCTCTATTGTTTTTATAAGAAATAAAAAATTTTAGATTGCGCAATAGTAGGTCATCTTTGAAATTCCCAAGAAACAAGTGCCAATATTGATAAGTAGAGAGAATTATCTTTTTCTCAGGGGTTTGAATCATCTGGAATTCACTGTTTAGTAAATAACGCGAGCTATTCGAAAATAAATAATATAAAATAGTTGGTTACAACGATGAGTATGAATCACACCCAGACATGTACCAGAGAAACAAGAGAAACAATTGTGGGTTACATATTGAAGACAACAGCTCTGCAGTTTTAATTAGAAACATAATATACACGTAGAACCAGTATATATCATTGTATAGTTATCTAAAAAGTTTTTAGATCATTACTTTTCAACGCGGCGTGGGCCTTAATATAGAAGATTTTTCAATAGTACATTTCTGCCTATGCAAGAACCGTACGAATATTCATGTATTAAATCCAATTTCCCATTCTTTTATACGATAGGAGTTATTGTACAAAGTTGCATGTTGGTTGTGCATATGTACTTATTTTGTGCGTGTTAACAATGGAAACAAGGCGTTGGAAAAATAAATCGGTAGTATGCCATTCAGAAAAAATGAGACATTATTGTATAGAAACGCTATAAATAGCCTACAGGCTATTTATACACAAGAATGTGACTTCTCGTTCCCTAAAATTTGCAACCATTTTGAGTAACCATTTGTTAATCTAGCTGTCGATTTAGAATTACAGTGATGCACTCTAGGATTATTCCTATGAATCTTGAAAATTTGCAGAAAAACATATTGATTAATTAATATGGATTCTTTGTCTGAGAAATAAAAAAAAACAAACAATAGGTAAACAACGAAAATTAAATCAAGCAAAATGATATAAGAAAAACATCATACTAAAGATGATTGGTATCCAATCATGCAGGGGACAATACATGTGTGTTTATGATTTATATTTTTTATTTAATTCACTAATAGCTCTTTTAACAACAGAACGAATCACACTAATGGAAAAACTGCAAATGCAGAGTTGTTTTTCCAATTTCTTTCTTACTATTGACTAAATAACAAAATGAACATTCAGTTCTATTTATCACTATGAGCTTTCCCATATTCTTTACATTCATTCCAGGCACTATCCATTAAACATTTTAGAGATGTGATAAGGATCTCATCGGATTCCAGACTAACTTCAAAATTTTCTCGTATCTCCTTCTCCTTATAAATACCCAAAATATAGTTTAGAATACCCTTGACGTAAACCACCTTAGTCACTGCATCTGCTTCACTAATTGTCAATGTCATCACATCCTCGAATTTTTTTGTCGAAGGATTCTGACTTATGATCTCCCAGTTCGCTATAGAGTTAGGACTCAAAACATTCTTACCACCACAGCCCGTTCCCTTTAATTCCCACTCCAAAACTTCCATATTAAAATCTATCGAAGGAACTACAAGTTCCTGATGATAGATACCATCAGATTCAATTAACAACGACAACATTGGTCTATAAAATACCCATCCACATCCACAATGCTCAAGATGTAATTTAGGGAAACCAACCCAGATATTATGATTCTTCACTGTAGGAAGTATACTTGGTAATTGAACAAACTGAGTTCCCCCTCTCATCCCATTAAAATTATTATCATCAGATAGTTCTAAGGATATTTTTGAATCAAAAGTAACTGAACATTCACCATCATCTAATGAGCATTTTAATATTCTAATAGGTTTAAATTTATGAATGAAGTGAATACTACCGCGGAATAAATCATCATTACTTGTATCATGGGGATGAAAAAATGGCGTCCAATTCTTCTCAATCTTCCCAAGGATTCTCTCATCTGGTTTTAATTTTAATAACGGATCGGTCTTTCTATGTGGCATATATGTATATATTCTTCTCTTTTCACTTGCATTGTCAACCATATTGAAGATTATTATAGGTTCCTCGTGTGTGTCAGACTTTCTCAAAATGACTCTTGGATCTTCTGGTCCCCCAAAATTACCCGAAGTATCAAAGGAAACTTCTAGAAGTGTTGGATATGTAATATAATATCTTGAAAGAATTCTTTCTCTAGCTTTCTCGTTCTTTAATGCATTAATACTGTTTTGTTCAACACATCTTTTGTAATCCTTCGAGTTAACTGTATAATGTTTGCAAATATCGAGTTCCATGCTTAAGTCTGTTGGTTTCAAAATGTCTAAATATGGAATTTTCTTCCCTTTAATTTCCTTCCAGTTTTTATCGTATGCTTGTCCTCTGACCATATTTACATGAGGAGAACCCCTATCAGATGACCTTGAGTAAATTACACGAGAAAATACTAGGTAACATTGTTCACTTTCCATCCAGACAGCAGAACCACCAAACAAATGCCATTTATTTTTAACAATATAATCTTCTTTTTCATTTTTTTCACAACCGTCTTGAACCTCAGATCTCATCCAGTTATTCTTTGATAACATGTCATTTCTTAGTGCAAATAAATCATCACTGATAACAATTTTATTGGGATCAGAATACTCAATTACATTACTGTAACTTAAATCAGTACAGTTGACTAAGTCATCATATGAAACCTGTTTTGTTTTCTCAATACCAGTGTGTCTGTGATTTTTATCTGAATCATGTTTCTTCAAGTCTAAGTTGGATACATAACCATGCATAACTTCTGAAGAATATTTTTGTGTCAGTACCTCATCTGTTATAGGAGTGTTTTCAAATTTTCTGCATTTCAAAAATTGAGAGATATCTATATTTAGTAAATCCTTTTTGCTTGCGACTTCCTTTAGCCCATACCTTGTCTTACAATATTGATAGTTCAAATAGTAAATGGGTTGTTGAAAACTTTCTTTGCCTGGATTTAAATTAAAATATAAAATAATAATTAAAATTAATGAAACTATTATTTTGCTTGAATTTTTGAACTTCAAGGGAATAGCAACTTTACCTCTTTTCAAACCATGGAGTGTAGTTGATATGCTATTTTTAATCCTGGAAAAATCCACGTTTTTTTCCATATCTTTTCTTAATCTATTAAGGGAAACGAAGTTATCAGCTCAAAAAGAGAGAAGACTGAAATGAGAAAGTAATCATGCTATAAAACTTTCTAGAAATTTCATTTGCAGATCAGTATTTACATTTATATAATCATTCATTAATAATAACTACCGACAAAACTGTTCACAACTTTTTTTATCACTTTGGTAAAAACAAGGCAAATCCTTAATAATCCTCGTATGGAATGCTAATTCCGTTTTATCTATTGTTCTTGTCTCGTCAAAACACGGTAGTACATAAGCACAAATGTAGAACGAAATTTGCATAACTATTACTTAATCCGGGATCCGTCTTAAGTTATTTCTCACCTCAACTGCAAGCGATCTGTGCGGTACTTCGAGAGTTTATTGGCAATTTTTTTTCAGCCCGACCAAAGGATTTTCATGCAAACTATGTCCCCTTTAAGAAGAAGGGGCTGGTAACTAACCACTGCGCAGAGTATGTTTGTCCTCATGATTATTGGAACACTCCAGTGTGTGAGAATCACCTCAAGTGTGCTACATTAATGTTGTATAACATATTTGTGAACCGTTTATTCAGATTATTTGCCTATAATCTGCTATTTTATCACATGTGGGGTTTATCGGTAACACTGCTTAGACACGATGCACTGAAGCTTATAAATGAAAAACCAATTACATTAAGTGAAACTTATAGGAACGACTTGATGTTTAAGCTTATCGAATTCGAATACATGAGGGAAAAGCTTCTATGGAAAAATTTTCCTAATTTTCCGTATGAATATATGGTATATAATTTTATATCCGGTTGTTACGAGATGATCATTAATCTGGCTGGGTTTTTAGAATGATATTGCTTTTTGGAAAACATTGTTTGATACCAAAATACTAAACTTTAAAATGCAACTCTTGACAGTGAACTTATTACAAGAAAAAAAATGTTTTTTTTAACCTGTATTTTACCGTTAGGTTGTGACGAGCTTATTGTTAGATATTACCTATTATTTAGTTTTTGGAAAAAAACGTGCTTTGATTAATATAAACATGCTGTTCATAAAAACAAATTTAGAAAAGACGGCTTTATAAACAATTAATAATATCAAAAAGGTACATTCGTATCATAGACAATTAATCTTTTTATATATGATAGATACAACAACATAAGTAAAGTTCTGGCCTGAAACTAACTTCTGAAGACTTCGGAACAATTTTCAGTAACTTACCAGTCCTCTCGTAATTAATCTAACATTTCGAAAAAAAGAAATTGTAACCCTATTTCATGAACTGTTAATTATTGATAATAACACTAATCGAATATGGTATATCTGTACGTGTTTTTCTTCCGATCTTTATGAACAAATCATAAAGTTTTTTTTTGCCGGAACACATTTTCGACATTCTGATATATACTTTTCAAGCGTTTGTAAGAGCTTTTGAAGATTTGCAGTTGCAATGATTTGTTTTTTAGAATCAATACCTATTATTTTCTTGGAGTTCACAAATCATGGGACGATTAATTTGTAATAGACTAATATAAACTGTTGAACCCTAACATTTTTAGGATGGTTAGTGCAAGAATATTAGAGCATGGAA
>JAJMCG010000155.1:0-23358 GCA_030572895.1 Jamesozyma jinghongensis
GGGGGGGGCTTCTCTGTGGTGTTATTTTCCCGTGCAGTGGTGGTGGTTTCTCTCTCTCTCTCTCAGAGACAATCGCAGTGAGAAAAAAATGGGCCAAAATTCTAATTTGGTGGGACAAAACAGTTTTTATCTCAGCGATTGTCCGGTTTCGGCCGCGTGACGGTTGCGGGTTTTTTTAATCGGAACTTAATAGTGTCATTATTTGATAACTGGTGAGGGTTTGAATCGTATATTGGCTACGGAGTTTAATCGTTTGCTTTGTTCTTGGAATGCCCAGGAAACTTTCTCACTAATTGATTTACTCATCGTTTTAGTGCGGGATGGAATATCTTCTTTTTGCCTTGTATTGTATGTTAATACTATTGTTCCAATTCGTTTCCATAACGTTGCCAATATCCATCACGTTTCCAACACAAATATTTCGCCACTATGGAATTTTGGAAGCCAACCGTCTGAATTAAACTCGTCCTAAAAAGTTTGTCCCGTTTTTGGCTTTTTTTTTTAGGCGTCACAGAATCTTCGCAACATTTCTCAATCTCTATTATTATTATTATATATATAAATAATACTATTATTATTACACATCACCATCCATGCTCAAATAACATCGAAATTGACTCACCGTTATGAATTCTTCTAATCGCTTCACCAAATACACGAGAAACATCAATTATATCAACACGATTCTCACCTAATTGCTCAATAGTTCGATTTTGTGGAACAGTATTTGAGATAATCAACTTATCAATACTTGATGCAGAGATTCTATCCAAAGCATCACCACTAAAGATACCATGAGTAATCAAAGCATATACTTTAGTCGCACCTTGATCCTTTAATAATTTAGCTGCTCTAGTAATTGTATAACTCGTATCAACTAAATCATCAACAATAATACATTCTTTACCCCTAACATCACCAACAAGCATTGTTGTCTGTACATAAAGACCCTTCTCCATAGCTTCACTACTTAAAGAACCACCACTAGTTAATGTAGCATCTGGTGGACCCTTTAATAATTGAGATCTTCTCTCCTTATTAATCAATGCAAAACTTAATTCTAATGCATCTGCAATCGCCGTAGCACGTTTAGCACCACCTGCATCAGGTGAAACAATCACCGCATCCTGATAATTTGGAATGTTATGTTGTATATAATTTTGTGCTAATGGCTTACAGTAAAGGTTATCCACTGGAATATTGAAAAATCCTGGATATTGACGATCATGAAGATCCATAGTGATAACATGGTCTGCACCAGCTGCGGTTAATAAATTAGCAATAAGAACACCAGATTGAACTACCCATAACTTATAACCAGCATTTTGTGCATTGAATAGTTCCTCAGCGTCGTTACCAGAACCATGAGAGGATGATTGTAATTTTGATCCTGGAATCACTGGAATTCTAGAAACTGATTGAGATTTCTCTAATTTGGGTGCAGCACGTTTATCCAATGGTTTAGAGACTAATGGTGCACCACTACTAGTGTATGGAATATCTGGTTGACGTGAATAACAAAAATATGGAAGCACTGCTGTAACTCTAGAGGCAGAAGAGTTTTTACAAGCAGAGATCAAAATTAAAAGTTGCATAAATGCATCATTGACTTGACCACAACCAGATTGAATCACATAAACATCCTTTTCACGAACAGAATCATTGATAGAGATAGATGTCTCACCATTGGAGAACTTACCCAATTTGACTTCAGAGGGTTTGATATCAAGATTCTCGCAAATCTTGGCAACTAATTCAGGGTGAGAATCACCACCATAAACAACTATACCACTCATTCTATATTGCTATTATTATTTTTTTTTTTATCTCGTGGCTTGTTTAGTATATCAGTCAAGTTCATCTCATCGATCTTGAAAATTTTTATATTTAATACCTGAATTTTTCATTGAGGGATGAGCAGCAACGTGTCTGGGTGTATCACGTGGAAACCCAAAATGTTATCATCCATAATTAACTATTCTATTCAAAATATCTTTCAAGATTATCATTAGTAATATCATCATTACTCCTCTATGTAGTTTTTGTATTTGTTTTTTGTATTGTTAGTTATTTGATATTAGGAGTATTATTACATCAGATCAGAAAAAACAGAATAATGAAAAAAATGACAAAACTAAACAAAAACTGAAAGGGACCATAAAAGTGAGCATAACAGGAATAATGATCAATGCTGTGTTGATTTATTCCCCCCGTGGGGAACTTATGGTCTCCAAATTTTACAAGAATTCACTAAAGAGAGCTATTGCTGATATATTTAGAATCCAAGTTATCAACAACCTCGACGTCAGATCCCCGATTCTTACGTTGGGTTCTACAACTTTCCATCACATTAAATCATCTAATAACTTGTGGTTAGTCACTGTCAATAGAAACAATACAAACAGTGCCACCGTATGGGAATTTCTCTATAGTTTAAACTCTATGCTCTCCATATATGGTATTGATAGTGAAGAGATCTTAAAGGAACAATTTATGCTCGTTTATGAATGCTTAAGTTATATGATGCTAGAGAATGGTATAGTTTGCAACACAGAACTTAATTCCTTAATGAGTAAGATGTCTGCTGTGCCTGTTAATCGCATAGAGTCCACTGACCAATATTATACAAGCAACAACAAAAACCCTCTAGCGATCACAAATGGATTACCTCGTTTCCTAAGCTCGAATAAAAAGAATAAATCACGTTCAAACTCAATCATACCAACCATATCAACCGATTCTAAACATAAAAAGAATGAAATAATATTGTATGTGAACGAAAAGATCAATATCTTAGTCTCCCGTGATGGGTCCGTCCTAAAAGCTTATGTAGACGGCACCATTGATTTAACTACACATATTTCGGGCTCACCAACATGTCAATTTGGACTCAACGACTCCCTAAGTATCGAATCACCATCAAAAACAACTGAATTCAAGAATGATGTAGTCATACCAAAAGCAGCTGCTGGAACAGTCAATCTTGAGGATTGTAAATTCCATCAATGTGTCTCTCTAGATAGATTTGACCGTGATCGTATTATTAGGTTTTCTCCACCAGATGGTACCATTGAATTAATGAAATATCATGTCAGAAATAAATTAAATTTACCCTTCAAGGTCACCCCAATTGTCACCGTTTCATCAACTTCAAACGCTATTGATTATCGTATTACATTAAAGTCTCTTTTCCCACCAAAATTATCAGCAAAGGATGTTTTACTAAATATTCCAGTACCACCAGGTACCATTGATTGTAAGATTAATGTTACAAACGGATCCTGTAAATTCATACCTGAGGAGAATGCAATGATTTGGAAATTCAATAAATTCAATGGATTAACTGAAAACACCTTAAGTGCAATAACAGTTCCAGCTAAGGACACTACACAATTATCCCTACAACAGTGGACAAGACCACCAATCTCATTGAATTTTGAAGTGTTGATGTTTAGTAACTCCGGTTTGGTAGTACGTTACTTTAATATCTTAGGGGAGTCAACAAAACCCGTCAAATGGATAAAATATATTTCCAAATCTGGATCTTATGAGGTAAGGTATTAATATAAATGATATAGAGACTTATTTATCTGTATATATAATAATTTATGACAATATTTAACTGTTGTATTCGATTTTGGACCTTGCATATTGTTCTCATTTAATGAACAATATTTTATGTAAGGCGATAATTTTCAGGCCAAAATTAAAGGTTGGGCAATGCAAAGAACAAACTACGATCGATTATAAAAACCTGATAATGGGACTAACACAAGATGAGATATTTGCTAGCTGGTTAATTTCACGACATATTTCATTTAAGGAAGAACCGACAGAGGAGTGCTTTGCCACCGATATCTTCGTGGCAAATAATGGAAATGAAAAGCTTTCATCAGCTGTCCCAATCAAACATTATAAAGTGGACACAAAACGTCCAGACTCTAAAGCCTTTCTTTCCAAGCAGGCCATCGACACTATAGAGACTCATCTAGATAAACTTGAAAAGGTTTCAGTTTCAAAGGGTACTAAAGTCAATACAGATTCTGGTGAACCATTGGTAGAACATGTCCAAGGCGTAGGAAGAGGAGACTTTGAGCCAGTATGGTCAGATACCAAGATACAGAATCCGGCGGAGATGTTTCTTCCTTCAGATCAAAAGTTACTTCTTGAGGAACAGGATTCCATTGAAAATATTTATTGGTCCCCAACTTTGGGCTCCAATGTGACGTTTAAGAACAATCTGCTTTGTGTGTACGGGAACTATCTGTTTTTGGTAAAGGATTTCCTTGTGGAAATACATAAACTAGATTCTTTGATGGAGAGGGAGGGTAAAAATGAACCTCATTGTACTTTATCCGTGGTTCATTGGAATATTTTAATCGCACCAGAGACTTTACACGACTTTAATGATGATAGAGTCGCTAGACCCGATATGACTCTGAGACATTCGATTAATTTCGTTAGGATTAATAAGTTTATGGAAAGAGATGTGCTTTCAATATGTATTGACCGTGGAATGGTTATGCTATACGATTTGGCGACTATTGATAATGATTTCAGAGAAATGGTTAGGAATCATGGTGATGAAGAAGGTCGTAATTGGATATTTCTTACTGTGAAACCCTTGGCAGTATTTAAAGTGCCATCTAGCTGTTGGAGTGTTGATATAATGAGCATAAACGATAGAATAGCATTGGTTGCAATTGGTCATAATAAACCTGGGGTGACACTGTTTATGTACGAGAAGGACAAAGAACACAAAGTAGTTAATACAGAGATTCCATCAAACCACAATGTTCCCTGTGTTAATTTTATACCGGATTCATTAAATCGGGATGGCTTTGTGACGCTCACATATGCATCCATCTTCGGTAATGTGACTACCATCGAAATAAACGTAAATCATTCAACCCCTAACGAATCAATACAAATCAATCATTTAGATACACAATTTCTAGGAGAATTTGTCTGGACAGTAACGCCTGTGAAGAGAAAAGATTTCATAAGGGTATCAGAATTTGAACTGTTGAACTTAAATTTTCAAGAAAACTTTAAAAAATCGATTTTATATTCTGTATTAATGGATAGTACAATCTTGAACAATAATTCATCAAGGTTATATTGCTCTGGTAATTATGGTATCGGCACCTTAACAACTCAAATTCCAGTACCAACATCCGCTCTTGAATGGCGTGGTCAGAATGGCTTGAATCAAGAGAAAATAAAGCTGCGTTTCACAACCTTTGATAAAAAGGGAATTATATCCGCTGCATCACTGAAAGAAGATGGAATCAGTAGACTAAACCCCGATACTCGTATGGTTTTGAATGATAGAATCGAACTACATTCGATAGAGAGAGTGAACTTGAATTTACCGGATGATCCAATTGAACATTTCTATATGGGCCAGGATAGAGATGAACAAATATTATGTTTCACTGATGATGATCGCAAGAGATATGAAAAATGGTGGAACTCTAAGTTTGTTATCAGGTTAAATACCGATTCAGAGACGAGTAGTAACTTCTCCGATTCAGAATTTAATTTTACCTCTTTAGGTGAGGAGATATTATCTGTTGAAAATAATATTAATAGGATTCATGAACTAACTTACGAGGCATGTACAACTACCCCAGCTTCTCCTATATTAAATGGTATGGATGATTCTTTGGTTACTGAATCGTCATTTTTCAAGAATGTAAAGGCAAAGGAATGGTCTGAAATTTCATCAATCTTTCTTAATCGGGTTCTTAACCAAAATTCATCATCTTCCGCTGATGTTAACAATGTATCCACTTCAAGAGAAGCTGTTGAACTGTCGACGGTGGAAGCCAACTGTTCTAAGCAACTCAATTGGTCAGTTCATAACCACACCAGAAAGGTAAGATCATTACTTCAAAACGTTATAGACGGTTCACAATCTTCCGCTAATGGTTACAGATTGGATAAATTGGATGATGATTTTCTATTTGTTACTACTGCGAGAAAGATCTTTTTATTGAAAGCACACCCATTGCTTATTACGTCGTTTACTACAGAAGAAATCTTCCCTACTGATAAAATAACTGTCTGTGGGTATCACGACCTTATAAATTCTATGAATAGAATCAACTTTGTGTGTTTTATAAGGGAATTAAATTGTATGGTTATTGCATCACAATTAGGTCTAGTCTCATTACTCAGACTCACTGAATATAATGGCATCTTTTCCTTTAGACAAGAATATATTATCGGATGGCATTCCCAAGATCCACATAACCAACAAAGTCACGATGACTGTGTTCGTTCAAGGATTGATGGAGATGAACCGTATATCTGGAGATGTGAAGTTGACGATGTTAGTTTCCCTTACTATAATATTTTTGGGTTGGATTACATTTTTATTCCAGGAGATGAAGTCAATAGTATAGCGCCACATGCCATTTTATTGTTATTAGCAGATGGCGCTTTACACAAATTTAAGATATTAGATGGTCAATCACACTTCCAATAATGAACATAATGAACATTCAGCATTCAAATATTTTTCTTAAATTTTTAGATTCTTTTCACATAAAAATGAAAATATATACATAAACAATGTACATATTTATACATACACAAAGATTAAATTTATCTAACGTGGACCAAACTTAGCCATAGATTGAGCACCACCTTCATACCATTCTTGCTTAGATAACCACATATGATCCTTGTCCGCCATAATGCTGGCCAAAACAGCACCACCAATAAAGACCATATGCTTTCTCCTTGGTGGATCTTCAATTCTAACCTTAAATTTATCTAATCTCGATGGATCGTTGTGTAATACTCTTGTGTACCATAATTGCTTTAATTCCTTTTCTAATCTCGATGGCAAACCTGGGTACATACTTGAACCACCAGATAAGACAATAGCCTTGTATAAGGAGCTTCTAATATCAACATCAGCAGATTGAACAGTGTTAAATAACAATTCACCAACACCAGGTTGTTCCACATCCACCAGACTTGGCTGGAACAGACATTCTGGTGCTTCAAATCTTTCTTGACCGACCTTAATGACTCTACCATCTGGTAATTCATAACTTTCTACTAAAGTAGTGGTTTCTCTAGCTAACTTAGTATCCAAATCTAAATCATAAGAAACGTAACACAGCTTTTCTTTTATTTGACGAACAGTTTCAAAATCGGCTGTTCTATTAAATGCATAACCACGACGAGAGAGAAGGTCGATAAGATGTCTGGTGACATCTCTACCAGCAACATCCAATCTTCTAGTTAAATGGTTAAGAACAACAGACTCGTAAACAGGAACAATATGTGTAACACCATCACCTGAATCGACGACGACACCCGATGATAAACCTTGAGCGTACAATGCAAGAACAGCTTGGATAGCCACATAAACACCACCGAAATCGTATTTTTCGAACATAACTTCACACATCTTTTCTCTATTCTTCAATGGATTCATTGGTGGTTCAGTCAAAAGAACCTTCCCGTTGGATGTAGTTGGCAATTTCATTTGATCATAAAATGCATAGTCCCATAATAGTTCCATATCTGTCCAATTCTTAATTATACCATTTTCCATTGGGTATGAAATTTGTAAATATGAACGAACTTCAGAGGCTTCATCACCAATCATAATATCTTTCAATGGAGTGGAAACATTTGCACGCTCTTCAGCTCTAAGGATTGGTCTACCGACAATAGATGGAAATGTATAATCTGGGAAATTCTCACCAGCACGACCTATTTTAACAAAACCGGTACCTTGATCAAGAACTGTATAAATTAAGAAGATGTTAGTAAAATGAACTGGTAAATCAACGGATTATGTCTGTTGTACTAAACTTTGAAAACTCTTATAGGGGTAAATAAAAGTTCCCGCTTTTGCGAGCCAGACACACATAAAGAGCTCACAATTACAAATTCACATACCAATTGGGCTATGGGGGTCCATATCAACTAATGGGTTTATTATTATCAAAGTCTTTAAAGGGATCTTTGCTTGCTTTCTCACATAAGCGTAGATAGAGTTTATATTTACCTCGAGTTGTAATTTTCAAATCCCAGGAAATTTGTCTATGTAACGTCTAACATGACATACATCGGTAGAGATATAATGCTGTGTTAAAAATGATATATACTTTAGATAGACCATTATAAAAGGCCCTGTTTCTTCAATTCGTCATACATTTTCTGTGTCATGACATTTCCGTCCTTATCTTCTACCTCAACATCCAAGGAAATGGTATTGTCCAGTCCCTTGAGGGACTTGTTTTGTATGGTGTTCCACAAATCTTGCGCTTCTTCGATTGATGTGATCCCATTGAAACTCTGAGTGGGCTCTATGCCAAGGTAACGTAAACGGTTTTGATGTGTCGCATCATGGAAATGCTTTTCGAATTTCTTTCTACCTTTGTAGACTTCGTTACTACAAATCTCACATGTATATTTAACATCCAGACCTTGCAATTTATAAAGCCAGTATGGGATAGGTAAGCCATCCGGACCCAATGGCATGTTAAATGTGGACTCCAAGAGATTCTTCTCCTTTGAGTTTGCCTCACTTTCTTCCGCATCAATAGTCTCATCTTCCTTCTCATCAGGTAAATATGTTGGTGCCTGATATTCCTTTGCTAGTCTTTTCAATTCCTCTATTCTCTCATCCGCAGTAAATGCAAGCTTTCTTTCCACGTATTCTTTTGATTTAATAAATTCATCTTCTAATAAAGTTAAGAACCTGTTCAACTTATATTCTGCCAATAAAGCTACACCTCTGTTAATAACGAGTTTCTTATGAGTCTTCCCCATTAAATGACCAGAAAACACAGTATTTGTCTTGAAAGATTTCGAGCATGCAACACAAAAGAATTTATCGTTGCAAACAACTGGGTGGTTTACATATTCAGTAAATTCCACGTTCAATATGTCATCAATCGGTTTTCTATCGATGAGACAATATTTTTTAAAGTAAAATTCCTCCACATACTTTGAAAACTTGATTAAAAATTCTAAGTAACGGTTGTTTTTCCTATCCATTGGTGGGTGTCTTAAGTAATTCACCTTGTCAAGAAAACATCCCATCTTATTGATGAACTCAAACACTGTACTTTCAGAGGACCGCACAACATTTATCCAATCACTGTAAAATCTTTCCAAATCAAGACATTCTCCATATTGTTCATCTCTTGTAAATATTTTGTTGATATCCAGATCAGTGGCTCTTCTAGATAATATATTATTTTTCTTATCGGAGATTGAAAACATAGCATATGTAGAGACCTTATCTTTTAAAGTTGTTGACGGAGCACCGTCTTCTAATATTTTGTCAATTGTGTGTTGAAATTCATTCAAGTCTTCCTTCACAGATCGTTTCACAGGCACATAGCCCCTCTTAGCAATGTTTTCAATCATTTGCTGCTTTCTATAGTAATCCTGTAAAAAAAGTTTTATTTCATGTTGTTGTACTACTATTTGCTTTTTAGATCTAGTAGATCTCTTGGACTTATATATTCTATTATTTGCAATGGCTGACTTTGACGGCATTTCAATAGACTCATTAGTTAATGCAGTAAATTGGTTTAAATGGTTATAGAACAGCATGGGATTTCTTTGAAACCTTTTCGCGATTGCATCTTCTACAACCTCCAAATCCTCATATAAACCCCTACTTTCCTCTAGACTAGACATGATTCACCTCTCTCTATTCTTACTTTCCATGCCTATTCATTAACTATTTAATGTTAATTTCAGATAATGTGAAAAAAATTATGTAATGTGGCACGTGACACACTTATTAAATAGTTGTTTGATTGACTAATATACATTTATTTAACCTATTTGACCTTAGAGATAATTTAATATCTCCTCTTTTTAGTTGGACGAGCGTTCTTGGCACGTTTCTTATCCATGAGTTGTCTATCCTTTCTAATTTGTTCAGTAGACTTCAATTCACTTCTAACACCATTTGGAGCATGGTAGCCCTTGATTTGAGCACCCCTTTCCAAGGCAGAACTCATCTTTTTCTTTTGCTTTTCGTAATTGTCTCTGTATCTATCTGCCATCTTAGGAGCCTTCATTTGCTTATGCATGAACTTACCACCACGACCACTTCTTTGGTTACCTTGTTGAGTTGGATCAGCTAATAAGTTTGATGGGATACTATCCTCTCTAGCACCTACCTTTAGTGGTGCAATCTTTCTAGCCTTAGACCATTCATCAAACTTACCAGACTTGAAACTGGCAGCAATCTTTTGACCACTTTCACCAATAATGTATTTCTTGTTATCAATACCTTGCATGTTAACGTACTTCTTTCTCTTCTTATCCCATTTAACAGTAGCAGTTTGCTTATGAACTTGAACCTTGTCATCATTATTTAGATCATATGCAGCCTCAGCAGCTTGATTAGAGAAACCGTTGGTTAATTCTAACTGTTTGTCTTGGATGTCACCTGCTGGGGCATAATAACTTAAGAAATTAGCAGAATCCTTGAATGTCTTTGGTTTTTGCTTTCTTGATTTCTTCTCTTGTCTTTCCAAAAGCTCATCCGCATCTTCAAATTGTTTGATAGTTTCTTCTGGAACTGCATAACCAGCTTCATTCTCATCACCCTTCAAGATTTCATCTTCGATGGAGTGGGATAAACCAGCCATTCTTTCCTTCTCTAAAAGCTCCTGTCTTTCATGTGCCTTTCTTTGGATTGGTGCTAATTGCCTTCTTCTTCTCTTCATAAAAACTGCCATCTCGTCATCTGGGTTTCTAGCAAATTCAAAGACGGTTTCTTTATGGTTTCTGTTTTGTAACTTGGCTAAGAAATCAAGCTTCTCCTTTTCTGGGTTCTTACCAAACATGATATTTTGCTCATCCCAACCTGACTTGATAATCTCCTTACTTCTCTTTGCAGATTCCGGAGAAGAGGACGTACGAGTTCTTTGATATAACTTCTCGGCCTTCAAAGCAGTAGCTTTGGCTAAACCCAACTCGAAATCGGCACCCATGATGTTCTTGTATAAATCACCACAGCCTTCTAATTCTAATCTTGGTGCAGAACCTAAGACAATTCTCTTAGTATAATTAATCTTTGGATTGACAAAACTACTTTCATCATTCCCATCTTCAACCCATCTCTTCTTCATAATGGAACAACTAGCTTCATACATTTGAGTCAATAGTACCTTTTTACCCAAGAATAATTCCAAATCTAACAAATATGGTAATTCGTTTTCAGAGATTATAGAATAAGCCCAACCACGGTTACCGGCTCTTGCTGTTCTACCAACACGATGCACAAAAATTTTGGAAGATGATGGCAAGGAGTAATTGATAACATTTGCTAACATTGGAATATCCACACCTCTAGCGGCGACATCTGTGACAACTAAGATTGAGGTCAAACCTAATCTAAAGTTATATAATTGGGCTTTACGAGCGTGTTGATCCAAAGTACCATATAAGTAAGAGACTAAGTAACCACATGCCTTTAATAAGTTGGTAATATACTCAACATGGTGTCTTGTTGGAACAAAAATAATAGTGGCTTTTTCAGAAGGTAATTCATTGGCAGCTGGCATCCTTTGCTTTTTAAACTTTTTGAACTTCTTCTTTCCCTTGCGATCTTCTTCATCCTCATCGGAGTCACTGAATTGTGAGGTTGTCATTTCCTTAAATTTGACCAAGTCTTCTCTAGAGGCCAAGGGAATCTTGATAACTTCTTGCAATAAGTACAGTAAAGAGGATTCTCTTTCGTCGTTCTTGGTAGACAAAAATAACATCTCTAAATTTTCAGAAATTTTTGATTCAGCATCTAAACGAACCAAAACAGGGTTAGTTAAACCAGCCTTTGCAAAATCAACCAAAGAACTTGGTAAGGTAGCAGAGAATAGTAAAGTTTGTCTTGTGGATGGTAATGCAAATAATAATTCGTTTAGTTGTTCTTGGAAACCCATTTCGAATAATCTATCGGCTTCATCAAAACAGGCGTATTCCACACTCTTCAAATCTAAACTCATTTCAACCTTTAAATGTAAGAATCTACCTGGAGTGGCGATAATAACATCTGGATTACTCATCATCATACTGAACTGGTCTTCTAAAGAATCACCACCAGTCAAAAGAACACTACGCAATTGAGTACCCTTTGAAAATTCCTTAAAGACGTTATACGTCTGTTGAGCCAATTCTCTTGATGGGGATAAAATAATAGCTCTAGCACCAATCTTCCCTGAATGTGTCTTTAATTTTTCAATCATAGGAAGGATAAAGGCAGCTGTCTTACCGGAACCTGTTCTAGCCATACCAACAATATCCCTATTTTGCAGGATTAATGGAATAGTCTTACGTTGAATGGGGGTAGGCTGGCGGAAACCTCTTCTAGTAATATTAGATAAGATCAACTTACCTAGACCAAAACTAGCAAAACTACCCTTCTTGAATTTTGTCTTGGACATAGCATTGTTTGTGAAATATTCGTTAACGTCATCGGCGTCATCATCGTTTTTTTTACTCTTAGAGTCTTCATTGTCAGAAAGTTCCAATATCGGGAAGTCCATCTCTTTCTTCTTATCTTTTTTCTTGACATTTTTCTTCTTGACATCCTGCTCGTCTTCTTCGTCATCACTGTACTCAATAATATCAGGCACCTCAGCATCCTCATCGTCACTGTCACTTTCAGAATCACTATCACTGGAGTTTAAAGCAATTTCATTAGCAATATCAAAGTCCTGGTTGTCCCCACTCTCACTTTCTGAGTCAGACACGTCAGATAGGGGTCTCTTGTTCCTGGAAACTGGCGCCATCTCTGTTTTCTTTGCTGTTCTTCACTACTGGTATTGACTATCTTGCTAAAGTAAGCTCAAAATTTTTCAGCTCATCGCAAAAAAGTCAAACTGAAAAATTTTCAGAGCTGGGCCCTAACGAACCCTAACATAAACGATACCACTATGGAAGTAGTTTTGGAATACTATCACTAACCTACGTAGCTAGCTATTAGGTACGTAGACATTGTTGAATCTATATCTCGATATTAAACTTAACAGAGAAATATTGTTGGAATTGCACGTGACTCTGCGCAAGCTACCACAATGAGCAAATATGTGAATCCTCTTATATAAATAGCTTATTCTTGTACTTATTGATGTTTAGCGTGTTAATTATCAAGGGGACCACATACAAATATAAACATGGCTTTTGAGAAGGAACTTCTAATTGCTACACAGGCTGTCCGCAAGGCATCTTTACTAACCAAGAGAATCCAGCAACAGGTTATCTCGCATCAAGAAACTACTACCCAAATCAAGCAAGATAATTCTCCTGTTACTATAGGTGACTTTGCTGCCCAGACCATCGTTATCAATGCAATGAAGGCCAACTTCCCAAATGACTTTGTTGTTGGTGAGGAATCTGCTGATGGGTTGACTGATTCCTTTCTTAACGATATTCTATCTACCATTAAGGAGAACGATAAGGTCTACGCAGAGAAATACGATAATATCGAACACATCACTTTCGCCAATGATAGATTTCCATTGGACTCTACTGAAAACGTTGCTGAGATTTTAAATGATGGTAACTACGAGGGTGGTCGTAAGGGTCGTTTCTGGTGTCTCGACCCTATTGACGGTACTAAAGGTTTCTTAAGAGGTGACCAATTTGCTGTCTGCCTTGCCTTGATTGTTGACGGTATTGCACAAGTTGGCGTTATTGGTTGTCCAAACATGTCTTTAGCTAAGTATGGTGGTGTTGACTTGCCAGAGTTTGACCAATTTGGCTATATATTCAGGGCTGTTAGAGGAGAGGGTGCGTTCTACAACGTAGCTACTT
The DNA here is from genome assembly GCA_030572895.1 of Jamesozyma jinghongensis. Lineage (NCBI taxonomy): Eukaryota > Fungi > Ascomycota > Saccharomycetes > Saccharomycetales > Saccharomycetaceae > Jamesozyma > Jamesozyma jinghongensis. Next base: position 13,813 of record JAJMCG010000155.1, read on the forward strand.
TACAAAATAAATGGACCCCTATTCATTGCAAGAATATCAAAGAAACTAGCGAGATGGTTGCTTTGGAGGGTGTTGAAAGAGCTCATTCCTCCCACGATGAACAAAGTGAGATCAAGAGCCGTCTTGGTATAACTCAATCCTTACACTTGGATTCCCAAGCCAAGTACTGTCTTCTAGCCTTGGGTTTAGCAGATGTATACTTGAGATTACCAATCAAATTATCTTTCCAAGAAAAGATTTGGGATCATGCAGCTGGTAACGTTATTGTTCACGAAGCTGGTGGGGTACATACAGACTCTATGCAAAACGTGCCATTAGACTTTGGGAACGGCAGAGTGCTGCTAACTAAGGGTGTAATTGCCAGTGCTGGTCCAAAGAAGTTGCATGACTTAATCGTGGCTACCTCTAATGATGTTATTTCCTCCAGAAAATAAATATATATATGAGAATATAAAGATATAAGATGTAGTTTTCAATAACTAAAGCGATATTTTATGAAGTAAGAAAATGTTGTCAAATACCCAGTAGAAGACACTGAGAACGAAGCGGAACGATGGCTAAAAAGATATCTGTGACGACATTTAACTGTGCTAAACAGTTCCCTTTTGGGGATAAACAGCAGACAAAGGAGGTGCTCACTGAATTGTTTCCTTTAAATGGAATTCCTCAGGATATCTACGCCTTTGGACTCCAAGAGTTGGTCACTCTGTGGGAGGGTTCTTTTCCGGACATAATGAGGGAATGTACGTCTGTGATTACAGATAATATAATCAGAGTGCTTGAGTTGAAGTTCCCGGATGAGCAATATAAGATCGTCGGTAGTTGCTGTGTCGGTGCTATCGTGACTTTAATTCTGTGTAAGAACTCAATGGAGATTGACTTGCTGAGTACTTCCCGCTGTAGAAGGGGTATGCTTTGGTCTAGTTTGAAAGGTGGTGCATCAGTGAGATTTAATGCAAGATATCCCGGTGATGAGTGGGAGACCTTTACATTCGTTGGTTGTCATATGGCTGCCAATGAGGGGGAAGCCAATATGCAGAGAAGAATTTCTGACTATCAGATTATCATAGAACAGTGTAGAATACATACAGCAGAAGGTCATATCTTCTTCTTGGGTGATTTGAACTTTAGATGTAACGGCGCTTCAGAAATAATAGCTAATATTCAGAATGCACAGACAATCGATAAATTACTGAAAGATTCCGATGAGCTAACGTTATTGAAACAAGAGGGAAAGATATTTAACGGATTTATAGAGGAAAGAATTATGTTCCCACCCACTTTCAAATATACAATGGATGGGCCTTTAAATGAATACAATACTAGGAGGATTCCATCTTGGTGTGATAGAATTCTACACTCAGATTACTCAAAACAAAAGGATTGTGGCGTCTTAATATCATATAACTCCATAACAAGAACCCAACTGTTTAAATTTTCAGATCACCAGGCGGTGAACCTAGCAATGGAGGTACCAACATTACCCATATCTGCGGTCACTACGAACCATGCACTCTCGAGGACAGAACTGGATTCTTCCTCCAACGCACTTGTGGGCGATGTGACTGATCTATGTATAGGATACGGTGGGTGGATGATTTCCAAGAATGCCCATTACTACCTTCTAATAATGATAATATTGTATTTCCTCATCATCTTAATGTAGCTTTCGTAGAACATTTTTAGGCAAATAAAAAATTTAGTTAATCTTACGTAAAAATTTATATTAGCAAAACACAAATAAAGCAGGAAAAGCCAGCCATACTACGCCATGTCCAAAGAATCAACGCCATCACTGGATGAATTTGAAGCTAATTTAATTTCAGACATTGAGCAAGCGAAAAAGGTAACGAAGGTAAAGAACGACAGAAGAAACCGACCAGGGTATGTCGAGACTCTAAAGGATAGATCTGGTTTCAAAGTCACGAGTACCGCTACAAGAAAGAACAAGCAAGTGGACCCAGAATATGAAGTAATCATTGATGGACCATTAAGGAAGATTGAACCTTATTTTTTTACATACAAAACTTATTGTAAGGAGAGATGGATCGGCAGAAAGCTAATTGAAGTATTCATCTCCGAGTTTAGAGATCGTGAAGCTAGTTATTATGAAAAAACTATAGCTAGTGGTAAGGTTTTAGTTAATGATGAACCTGCTAATTTAGATACTGTTCTAAGAAATGGCGACTTGATCATGCATAAATTACATCGTCATGAACCACCTGTAACTTCTAAACCGATTAAGATCGTTTTTGAGGATGAAGATTATGTGGTAATAGACAAACCAAGTAGTATTCCGGTGCATCCGACTGGTAGATTTAGATTTAATACAGTTACAAAGATCCTGGAAAAAGAGAAAGGGTTAAATGTTCACCCTTGTAATAGACTCGACAAGCCAACTAGTGGATTGATGTTTCTAGCAAAAACACCCAAGGGTGCAGATGAGATTGGCGATCAATTAAAGTCAAGAGAGGTTTCAAAGGAGTACGTAGCAAGAGTTATCGGTGAATTTCCAGTAGAGGAGATAATGGTAAGCAAAGATGTCAGGTCAATTAACCCAAAGGTTGCTTTAAATGCAGTATGTGAGAAAGATGACGAGGGTGCTAAGTATGCCATGACCAAATTTAAGCGTATCAGTTATGACGGTAAAACTAGCATTGTTAAATGTAAACCAATGACAGGTAGAACTCATCAAATTCGTGTTCATTTACAATACCTTGGTTTTCCAATTGCAAACGACCCAATCTACTCTGACACTAGAGTATGGGGTCCAGAATTAGGCAAAGGTGGTGTCAAAAACTTTGAAGACATTGTTAATAAATTAGACCAAGTAGGGAAGACAGAAGTAGCGAGAAGTTGGTTCTTTCCAGATTCCAAGGGTGAAGAGTTACTTGGTGAAAAATGCCCGATCTGCGAAGCTGAATTATATACAGAACCAGGTCCAAATGACTTAGATTTATGGCTACATGCATACCGTTACGAATCATCAGTCATTGATGAGACGACAGGTTTAAAAAAATGGAGTTACAAGACAGAATTTCCAGATTGGGCTTTCCAATCGCATCGTAAATATATGGAAATGGCCATTGAACAAGCAGATAAGTGCAGCCCAACAAAGACTGCATTTAGCGTTGGTGCAGTTCTTGTCAATGGCGATAAAGTGCTGTCAGTGGGCTATTCCCGTGAATTACCAGGAAATACACACGCTGAACAGTGTGCCCTCGAAAAGTATTTTGAAAAGACAGGCAAAAGAGAGGTACCTGAAGGCAGCGTTTTATATACAACTATGGAACCGTGTTCCTTGAGACTAAGCGGAAATGAACCATGTGTCCAACGTATAATTAGAATGAAGGGAAATATATCTACCGTCTTTGTAGGTGTCATGGAACCAAGTACTTTTGTCAAAAACAACACCAGTCTTGCTTTATTAGAAAGCAACAACATTGACTACATTCAGATACCGGGGTATGAAGAGCAATGCATCCTAATCTCCTTCAAGGGTCATGAGGAGGACATGTAATTATAATAGTAACTTTATATACTTCTGTGATTATTATTATCACTAAACACGAAGCGTCAAAATTCGAGACTAATTTTTTTGACCATTTGAAAAATATAAACAGCTACATTGTTATCTTTTTAATATTAAATATTTGAGAGTTAGTAATAAAACTCTTTGACAACAGAGAAAACAATTGGTGCCATTGAAGGACATATAATGACAGAATTAAACGCAGATATATCCATTAAGAGACCCTTTACAGAAAATGGAAATGATTCTACGAAACTTCCAGAGCAAGGAATTACTGACACCAATAAGAAACCAAAACTGACAAAGGATAGTGAATCGTCAAATTTAAATATTACAAACTACGATATTATAATACAAAATGAGAAGAACAACCTAATACCAGAGACACCAAAGGAGCCCATTCGTATTGGCAAGAATTTAAAGACAAATAAATATGTTTTCCCAGCAATCACAAAAGATTCCACGTTGAACGCGAGAATGTACCTGAAATATTATGGGCTGAAGGAGTTTTTAGATACTTATCTTCCAGAGGAATTGAATTCCTTGTATATTTATTTCTTGATCAGGTTACTTGGGTTTGAGATCAAGGATCGTGATTTGGTTGCTGCTATCTATAAAAATATCAATCCAGTTTTTAGTTCAGATGGTAATGACAATTTGTCATATGAAAATTCAGAGGATCCCTTGGAAAAAAAACATGCTGTGAGATTAATTAAGGATTTACAGAAGGCTATTAATAAGGTATTATCAACAAGACTTAGATTGTCGAATTTCTTCACATTGGATCATTTTATAGACAAATTAAAGACAGCAAATAAAATTCTTGTACTAACTGGTGCAGGTGTTTCGACATCTTTGGGTATTCCAGATTTCAGATCTTCGGAGGGTTTTTACTCTAAGATTAAACATTTGGGTTTAGATGATCCCCAGGATGTCTTCAATTTAGATATTTTCATGCAAGATCCATCAGTCTTCTACAACATTGCTAATATGGTACTTCCACCAGAAAATATATATTCCCCATTGCATAGTTTTATTAAGATGCTTCAGGATAAGGGTAAATTGTTAAGAAATTACACTCAAAATATTGATAATTTAGAATCCTATGCGGGTATTAAAGCAGAAAAATTAGTTCAATGTCATGGGTCTTTTGCCACTGCGTCATGTATTACTTGCCATTGGCAATTACCAGGGGAGAAGATTTTTCCAAATATTAGAAATTTAGAGTTACCATTATGTCCATATTGTTATCAAAGAAGAAGGGAATACTTCCCAATAATTTCTACTGGGGATGAAAAATCAGGTGGAAAATCCGAACAGCAAAACTCTTTCGCATCTAATAACGCATTAAAATCATATGGTGTTATGAAACCAGACATTACATTTTTCGGTGAGGCATTGCCTTCAAAATTCCACAAAACAATCCGGGAGGATATCCAGGATTGTGATCTATTGATTTGTATAGGTACAAGTTTAAAAGTTGCACCTGTTTCTGAGATTGTCAATATGGTTCCTGCACATGTTCCACAAATATTAGTCAATAGAGATCCTGTTAAACATGCTGAATTCGATCTGAATTTATTAGGGTTCTGTGATGATGTTGCTACCTTAGTTGCACAAAAATGTGGTTGGGACATTCCCCATAAAAATTGGGACAAACTGAAGGACAAAAAGATAAATTTTACAGAACAAGAGAAGGGTTATTATGATGTAAAGGCGAATGAAACATAGTTAGATAGATGTAATTTCTAACGTCAGGTAGTATATACAATTAAATAATTTCAATGTAAGATACTAAAATCATTTCTTATTCTTATCCAATAATATTACAGATCTTTTTTGAATATTTATTAATACAACGGCTATTATAAGACCTTTGCGGAATGAAGTAGATCTTCCATATATTTGATAATGCTATCAATGAATACGGATAATTCTTCTTCAAGATCCTTTTTGTCCTTATTGTATATGTTCGTTGTTTCCTTGATCTTACTTTCGAGATCATTAATTTTACCATTCTTGAGAACACGATTGACATAATGTTCAGTCTCTATACTCTTGGGCTCAATAACATCGATGTAGTTACGTTTGATCTCCTTCTTTTCTAACTCGAATTTCGTCACTTGATCTCTCGACTTGGTCAATAAGGCCTCTAATTCAGGTTCTTGTAGCTTCTTTTGCTCTTCGAAAGCCGATATCTTAAATAAAATATTTGTATTCAGATGTGTTTGCAAATTTTCACGGTTAGCAATCAATTGCTCCCTTATATTCAACAGTTTCATTTCATTTTTGCTTGAGCCTTGCAATTCAGTGGAAACTATTCTTAACAATTCATATAACTCATCGATAAACGTCTCGTATGTCTTGTATGATATTTGTAGATTTGTTTGTTTGAGTTCAAGATCATTTAATATCTTTTGTTTGTCTTCCAACGTCTTGTTCACAGTGGATATCTCTTCTCTAAGCTGATTCATATCCATATCGGAACTCTTTTGCAATTTTTGTCTTTTAGATTCTAATTCAACTAGATTATAACCTTCAACTTCTAATTCTTTCAACAAATTTTGTTTTTCAAGCTTGTAATTATTGTAATCTATCGAGAATGTCTCTTGAACTCTTGTAAGTCTCTTTAATTGTGATTCCAAATCCCTATTTTTCTCCTCCAACTTTATATAGCCTTCCTCAATCTTAACGTCTACTTCCGTATCGTTCATGGTATCTATACCATCAATCTCCAAATAATGGTTTACTTGTTCTAATATATCTTTACTTTGTTGCTTCAACAGGTTGAAGTCATCGAACTTCGATCTTAATTTGTTAAGTTGTAACTCCATCGTCGTAATAAATTTCTTACAATCGAACATTCTTTCCTCTCTAAATCTTGCATAGTTTACTACAGCACTCAATAGCCTTTTTGTACGATCAACTTCTGGTCTCTTTAGATCCATCATACCAAAATCTGAAACACCTATGTCCTTAAAGAACTTATAACAATTTTTATTTAATTGGACAATATGCAATGTTGGAATAAAAACAGGATCGTCTTCTTCATTATCTCTTAATCGGGAGTCTGGAGATACACCAGTGAAACCCTTGATAATTTGCTCGTAGAGACTGATTATGTATGGGGAGGTCGGCCTGCCAATGTTTTCCTCAGTAGCGAGTGTAAAATCACAACTTTGAAGACACATAACAATCTCGGAAACGTCTAATATTGGGAACACATCTCTATTCATCGCGTTTGTTCCGTTTGTTGAATAGTTTGTTTATGTCAATGGGTTCATTTTTTGCCTTCGCGAAGTTCATAAACTTTTATGTCATTAATTTCACGATAGTCAAAATATGAAACTTTCGAGAAAATAAGGGAATTAGACCAGATATCTTGATTATATTATGCTTATTTGCATTGAATTTACTAAATTAAAGCGACATTATATTTATATATGATTCACGATATATTTCCACATCACGTGAAATGTTTTGTTTACGTATTTCCGTATTTGGAAGTCTTACAGGGTTCTTTTCAGTGCATCGATATTAAAATTTAATAAAAAGTATGAACTGAGTTTTGTCAATCGGAATTTGATAATGAAAAGGATCTGAAATAAGCATCGACCATGTCTCTGATGGACTATGAGTCGCCTTCAAAGGCATCTATTAACACCCACCGACTCTCAGCACTTATCGATTCCCTTCACAATGAAACTTCTGAAGATGAGTTGTTCAGGAGAAGTGACAAAAAAGCTTTGCCCACATCCCCATTAACACATCGGGATTCTGTTCCACCACCCAAACCACCTTCTACTGTACCACTTCCGAGATCTCCAGCTGGGGACTCCATGGTGTCATCATCTGATAACAGATCAAGCATGATCTCTAATTATTCGGGTATAGTTGACGATGCTATTGAGGTAGCTTATATAGCCAAAAATGGGAAGAACGAATACCAAAGTAGTCCTCTCAAGGAATCTGTACAACCTGTCCTACCTGATTTTCCATCGGAGGAAACCCTAAGGAAGACCAGCTATGCTTCGAGACTTCCTAGTTTTGTACGTAATGGAAAAGAAGGAAATATGGCTATTGATCAAACTTTGTCAAGTGTTGGGATGACAGAAGGACGTAGCGTTGGGGATCTGGCTTCTGTAGTTCGTAAGGATTCCACGACAGACACTTTAAATATTATGCAACATAAACCTCAAATCAACTCCATTGGTTCAGGTAATTTGGCTAGTGACAGTGGATCTTCTGCGTATCATCCCACATTAATTGATGATGCGCATGGCACTTTTGAACCACCTACTAAAATTGATGAATACACTGATCAAGTATCAATTATATCTAGTGTTTCACCCTTAAAAACAAATGGAAGTGCACAAGGTCTGGAAACAGTTCCAGCAACTTCCTTAAATGAAACACATGTAAAGGAGCTTAAAAACTCAAACGAGGTTTCCGAACTCTTACAGAATACTGTTTATAATAGAGAGAACTTATGCCTACGTGAAAGTACAAACCCGGAAATACCGCCAAGAAGTAGAGATAGGCCCAAATCAAAGTTGTGGTTGCCCGAAGATGATGCCACAGATGAGGAGGCTCCATTAACTGGGCAAATTATTCCAGAGGAGTTGACTAACAATAGATACTCTATGATTTCTTCACAAAGCACCAATAAATCAGAAAGTTATTATTCTGCAGCGAACTTCATACCTGGTGAAAATGAGGATCCCATGGAAAAGATAATAGATGAGGATGAGTATTTAATAAGACCGATTCCTAATTCCCCTCAAATTGATTCTGAAATTAATAGAGACGAGACGATAAAGGTGATGCAAACTAGTAAGTTTCAACAAATACAAAGCTTGGATACCCTCCCACAATCTGTGATATCGCACGCAACAGATATACTGGGAAAAATACCTACTGAGACACCCGTAAAGAACATTGTTCCCAACTCAACAAGGACACAAGGCAGTAAGAAAAAGAAAAAGAATAAAAAGGAGAAGAAGATTAAAGAATTGCGTACCTTTGATATGGACACAATCAATCAATTATTGACAGTCACAAAGGGAACATTAATAGGATCCGAATTTTCGAATCTTGGTATGCAAGTAGAGGAGAAGAAATTATTGGAAAAATTGGTGGATTCCTTATCTAGATTGACAGCTGACATGATCCTCGATGAGGATCGTTATGAAGAAGGATTGAAGAGACTGAACAAGGCCACCAAGGCATTGGATGGATTTTAATGATAGTTTAGATATTTGTGCATGTTTTTATACATATTATACTACTGGACACTTTCAGAACAGTTATGTTTCCCTTACTAAAGTTGTTTATGAAGTATCAACCCGAAAAATGCATAAACTCTGGTTCATTACTATTTAGCAAATGGAGGGACACTTACTTAAAAGTTTTTCTGTCTATCAATTTTCCATATCTATGAAAGGCAACAATCTGAGAGTTTTTGTAAGACAACATAAAGTATATTGTTTCTCAATGTAATAGCATTATTTCGGAACAATAATTAAAAGTACATTTTGTTCTTAATGCTCATATGCATAAGAATGTGTAATAAACTAGATTTAAAATCCAGAAGTAATTTACAAGGAGGGAGCAGATTTTCCAAAAACAGTTAAATTGTGCTTTCTTATTTATACATTTATATATATATAATTTATAAAAAACAGAGATAAATAAAATTTATTTAGCAATAACTCCGACTTAATTATAAAAATAACTTCTTATAATTATTAATGAGAATAGTGCAAACCCTGGTTTCTGTAAATTCTTGACATTTATGTTGGAACAAAAATCAACATTTATCCATATGTCGATGGTATAAATGAATAAATATTTGTTCACGTGACTATAAGATTATTAGACAATTGTACAAAAGATGACATAAATTATAAGACTAAAGAATTGAGGTTCGCACGGTCATCAAATTAGTGGAAGCTGAAGTGCAAGGATAAATAATGTAATAGGATCGAGGAATGAAATTATATAAATAGGGAGTA
>JAJMCG010000156.1:0-23133 GCA_030572895.1 Jamesozyma jinghongensis
TATTATTATTATTATTATTATTATTATTATTATTATTATTATTATTATTATTATTTTGCATTGGACTGATGATATGATATATGTTCTTAACACCGTCTCTCTTTTTGGATTTATTGATTGAATGATCTCGAAGTAATGCTTTGTTTATAATTCTCCAGCTGATATTATTGAGTCGTTCACCTTTTTCAATTACCTTTGAGCCCTGTATAAGGGAAAGATATAGTTCCATGGAATCAAATAGATCCAATTTTTCTGGAGTGAATAATGTTGGTGATACCTTTAGATATTTATTACGATTATGTGTTTGAGAAGCTATTTCATTCATGGTATAACGATTAGGTAAAAAAAATATGACTATATGAATCCAAAGGGGATGAAATGTTAATAGATCTTTGTAAGGATCGATACACAAACTGAAGGGCTCCTGAAAGGATAAAATAAGGTCTCTGGGGTCTATATCTGATGGTTATCTATTTTGTTTGTATCAGTTGTAAGGAAAATTTTTCTGTTTTTCTTATGTGCCAAACGGACGAAATAATCTTTAGATGACTTTTGCCAATTATATAGTAAGAATACATATCTGTATAATGAGAGTATCAATAGCGTGATGATTCATGCACATCATCTTACTTTTGAAGTATGCGAAATCCGGATGTTCAAATTTTGAAAGAGGGACAGTTGTTGCACAAGTTAATACATCTTTCTTCGGAGACTGGATTCCTCATCGATAACGATTGGATTTCGTTTGCTACCAAGAGACCATTGTTCCTCGAAATGTTCTGAGGAATCCCAAGAGGCACTTGAACTTGAATTTATAAGGGATAATCTAAATTCCAATCTTTGGAATATGACCCTTTGAATATATTGTCTCCAGAGTTCATGGAGTGCTTCCTGTTGTATGTTTCTTCTTCTCTGGATCGGGAGAGTCGATGCCCTTCCGATTTGTAAGTTACGGGAATGTCTTTTAGGGAGAACGTTTCTCCGTATACTATTTTGTCTCGAGGGTATTGTGCGTTTGATATGATTTTGTTTTGGCAAGAGTGGTAGAGATTTGGTGTAAGTATCTCTTGGTATGGAACTTGTAGGATTAATTCTTGCTTGTGTCTTATTGTTTGTAGTCGAATATAAAGTGACACGGGGTAATGGGATAGTTGCATGTGTTGAAATCTCTTGCATATTGATGTAATTCATCATTGCATTGAATTGTGTTTTATTTGAATATCGCACCCTTGGTTGCTTGTGTCTTGTGAAGAAACCTCTATGAAAGATAAATCTATGTGATTTGAGTTCTCTTGTTGCTGTATAGTCTGATCTTCTTGTTGCAATGTATGATGATGTGTTTGTATGTTTATTTGATTGTATGTGTGTAAGTTTTGGTGATTGTATATGCATGGGGGAATGTTCACTTCTGTGTCTGGAATGACCACCTCTATGTCTTAAATGTACAGAATGGTCAGATTGATCATCCATCGGCACATAGTCATCTGGGATAGGCAATGTTGGATTATAACTTGTTGTTATTTTTTGCTTGTTATTTCTATTTTGTGAATATGTATCCCATTGAGTTAAGGATTGCAGAACTTCATTCTGGCGTACTCTATGGACCTCGTCGTGTGGCTGATGAGTCTGTGAATGTGACAACGGGGAAGTATCTGGTTCAACCAACTGTGGTGTATCCAATCTTTCAATACCACCAAGGATAGAGTCTGCAACGTATTCATCCATGATGGGGACTCCCCATTCCTATCAAAGACGTTAGCAATACCAATCTCTCTGTAATATATATATATATATATATATATATTTTAATGCCAGCCATTTGAATTTCACACGTGACTTGTTTTGCTTAAAAAATGCTGGTGAAATGTTATTGAGATAGTATGATTCATTTCCATATAGAATGGCATAGTGATGTAGGATAGCATTGCTATCAGTGGCCGCCTCCTGTGTGGATCATCCGGGTTATATGACTGGGCATGTGTCTTTAATGGTTGCTTGTTTTACACTAAGGTGTGTTGCAACCACGATATGGGAGGCACATCACAGTAACTTGTACAGGGATGGTTTGTTGGAAGAATTAAACAAAGGAGAGCAACACTGCATCGCCTACAACACACTGCACCTCCGTGGGGCGGTTTGTGGACCCTGGCTGCTCTCTTATCTACTTGCAACACTTAAGTTTATACTTCTTTCCCCACGTTGACTCGTTTCTCGCAGAAAAGATTTTCGCAGCATTGTCGGTATAAACAGAAACTTAAAACAACAACAACAACACTACAATACCATAGACGTCCATTGGGCATATATATGCATCGATATTCTCGTATCCATTTGCCCTGCTTCTTATAAACCCCAAGCACAATCACCTCCCATGTCAGATTCTCAACTGAGATCCCGTACCAATAATGGAAATAACACAACTACTCCTGATACACCTCTGAGACAGAAATATACATCGATAAAGACACTTTCCCTTAATCATCTGACTGCAAAACAACATCTGTTGATGGCTATCTGCAGAGATGTATCTCTATTACCGCCTTTATTTTACACCTTCATCTCTCTACGAAAGACTTGGCAAATCATAATCAAACCAAACATAAAGTTATACGAATCTCATTCATTAAAGGATACTCTCACTCAAATATGGCAAACTTATGTACAGAATAATATCACTGCAACTACTTCTTCTTTTTCAGCTCCATCACCTTCACCAATACCTTCACCACAGGATACAAACTTTATAATATTGAACTCATTAATTACCGCTAGGGCCTCTGAACATATTTTCTGTGCTATATGGTGTCTTGTATCCCTATACCTATCTTATGCAACTTTAGATTCCTTAATGGTTCGTTGGATAGTTAAATATTCAACTGTAGCTGCTATCCTAAGAATGTTTTCCATGTCTCTCATCATTGCTACCTTTGAACTTCTTCTTCTCAATTCATTATCTCCAGATCATTCCTATTTCTTACACACTTGGATACTCATATCATGTGTATTAACATGTGGTTATATATGGCAGAATTATCTAACAAGTGATTTAAATTACGTTAGAGGTAAGAGAAGAAGGTTTACCTTTACAAGGAAAAGAACAATAGATTTATATAATATCATTGTCTTTTGTGTTGTCCCTGTTGGATTGGCTAGTTTTATCACAATGGTTGGTTTACTTAGAAATTTATTCATTCAAAGGTTGGACGTTGAACAATTGGCAAGATTAGTGAGTAATTCTCAGGGAAACGGTAAACTTTGATACCATAGGTCAATCTACGCTTCCACATCATTTTGACAACGACTCAATGTAATCACATTTCATTCACATACAATATTATAGACCCCAATTGTCTATGCTTCGAAAAAATAGCCAATATTACATCTTGTTCTATAATACATACATATATATATTGGCACATATCTCTCGCTCTTCCATTGCGAGTTCTTTTGCATATAAATCGATACATAGAATTGCTACCTTTCACTAAAAAATAACGTTTTAATAACAGGCATATATGCAACCTTTATCATGATCTATATTTCCAGGAACCGAGACTCATTAGATCTTGATTCCTTGCCATTTGAGTATAACAATTAATAAATTACCTCTATTTGTTCCTACTTTCCATAATTGTAATTTTGTACGGCATGCGTTTTCGGTCTCCCCATACAAAATTTTGGATTTTTGTGCATAACCTTCCTCTAATATAAATATATATATATATATATATATACCCAATACAACAAGATAAACAAAAGTATAAATGGTGGTGCATATTCTAGGGAAGGCATTCAAGGGCAAGGAAGTAATTAGAATTGCACTTGCTTCCAAGTTTTATGGGATCGGTGAAAGAACCTCGACAACTATCTGTTCAAAATTAGGATTTTATCCCTGGATGAGAATGCATCAATTATCAGAATCACAGATATTAAATATTGCTTCCGAGTTATCGAATATGACAATTGAGGACGAGGCTAGATCTATCGTTAGGAAAAATATTAATTTGAAGAAGAGTATCGGTACTTATCAAGGTTTAAGGCATGCTTTGCATTTACCTGTTAGAGGTCAACACACCAAGAATAATGCAAAGACTGCTAGAAAGTTGAACAGATTGGATAGAAAGGGTTAAATCCATTAAATGTTGTATATATATTCCCATGAAAGACATACGCGTACATATATACTTGTAAATAAAAAAAAAATTCGATATTATATCATATTATTCAATGTTACAATTCATAATCTAAGGTAAAAGATGACCAATCGTTAATCTCAAGTAAATGTTTCATAGTAGGTCTACCATGTGGACAATTCCATGGTTTATCCAATTTACTCAAATTATGAACGACACGTTCCATCGTCTTATGATTTAGGGGTTTCCCAATCATAATACTACTCCTACAAGCTCTCATTGCAAACATGGCTCGTATCTTTGAACAACGAATATTTTCATTATTGAAACCATTATTTTCACGAATTAAACTAATTAATTCATTAAAATCATTAGTATCGAATATTGTTTTCTTGGATACAGGTAAATTTAACAATTCAATTCGTAACCCAGGTTTACTCTCCTCATTAATTCTCAATTTAAATCCATTTTTTTCAAAAGTTTTAAGGTTATCAATCACAATGAGTTCATCAATAATATTTAATTCAATAGGTTGTGGTACAATCAATCTTTGTGATTTAAAAGTTGTAGTCTTTTGTAAAGTTTCAAAATTATATTTCTCATCACTAGCGTGTTGATCAATAATGAATAAATCAGATTTTATCATTCCTTCTTTTATTTGTTGTTCCTTTACAGCAATAATAAATCCTAGGTTAAATTGACCTACGATATTCATCCTCGTAAAATCATCTTTCTTGACAGTTAATGTTAATTTCTTGGCAATATCATTGATATCCTCGTCATTATCGTTTTTAATTCCATTACCCATTGTATGATGATATGCAGTTATTAACCCTTTCATATAATTTGCATTCGTCAAGACTGATTTTAAATTTTTATCAAGAGATAAAACAGTTTCTAACATCTTAAATTTCTTATTATTAACCTTTTCCATTTCATTACACATGGATCTATATTTAAATCTAAGCTGATTTAAATCAGTACCCAATTGTGGAATACGTACATTCATCTCTATTGGTTCAGTAATTTCAACAAAATCAGAATCATGTCCAGTTGGACTCTCATCGCCTGTATTTAATTCATTCTCATGTTTACAAAGATGTTTATCATCATTTCCATGCTCATCAGAACTCCCTTCATTGTCCTCTATAAAAACTAATTTATTATCCTGAGATAATATCACTCTTTCTTCCTCTGTTTTACCATCGATCTTCACAATAGCAATCTCAGGTTCAGGTTCAATGACCACCCTCATACTTTCTTCCAGGGCTTCTGATTCATCCTTGAAGTTGGGATTACGGAATGAGCCAAGATTAAATGATGAAGTTCTCTTTCCATCTTTTTTTATTCCATCATCATCATTATCATCATCATCATCATCAACATTTTCACCCACTATCTCAGTTGAATTTATAATATCATCTTCTCCATGTGAACTTGGATAAGTGTCATTCTTGATATCATCTTCTCCAGGACTATCCATTACAGAGCTAAGCTCGCTATAATTACTATAACTATGATACCTTCCACTAATACGTCTATTATTACTGGATTCCTGATTTTCTCTTTCCATATGATCTGAATCCTGACTGACGTCTCTCCTAAATTTCTTTTTAGGTGTTTCTATTGGTTCATGTTTCATATTTCTATACGCTGGCCTAACTCTCTTAAGGCTTGGTGTCATTTCCTCTCCTTCATTATCATTGTCGTCTTCCTTTTTAAATAGATTCATAGATTCATTAACTTCTTCTCTTTTTCTTTTAGTCGATAATGTAGATTTAGTAATCGATATATCCTGGTTATCAAAAAAATCAATTAATTTCTCACGTAATGCCTCAATAATAAACTTCTCATTTTGGAATATAACAGTTCTCTTATCTGGAGTTACATTAATATCGATTAGATTTGGATCAACTTCAAAATTAATAAAAAAAATGGGATATTTTACAGTACTCTCATTGTTAAAACTTTTAAATGCATCGTTAAAACATTTACTCAGGTTTGGATATATAATGGGTCTCTTGTTAATATAAAAATACTGTCTATCCTTTACGTTTCTTCCAAACCCAGTGGAATTCTTGGAGATAAACCCTGATAATTTAATTTGATAATTAATTAAATTATATTGTTTCTCTTCATCTATGATACTATCTTGTGAATTATCAAATAATGCTAGAATCTTTTTATTTTTAACCTCGATTTGGTCCTTCGATGAATTTAGATCTAAAATCAGTTCGATATCAGTAAGACCTTGGAAACAACTTGCACCAAAAATATTTAATATCTTCTTTGATATACTCTCATTCCTATTAGTGGTCATCACCAAACTTTTTTTGTTATTGGTACTTATATTATATACAGAGAATTTGATATGTTCATTAATAATCGAATAACTCTGTATCAGCTGAACGCATTTGCTATATTGCCTCTTAATAGTCTTAATAAAATCTTTCCTTCTAACTGGTAAATTGTAAAACATTTCATTAACTTGAATCGTTGTACCTTTATTTCTTGATATGACAGTGTTGGATACAATTTTACCATTTAGATCATATTCAATCTTATTAGCTATCGGTGATTTATCTGTCGTTATAGCCACTAACTTAGAAATATTGCACAACGAAAACAATGCTTCCCCTCTAAACCCTAGAGTAGTGACCTTTGAGATATCATCAAATGTGGATAGTTTAGATGTGTAATGTTTTAACGTCAAATTTTGAAAGTTGTCCTTGGATATCCCATCTCCATCATCGGAACACTCTATAGAATCAATACCATAATTTTTAAATATAATTTCAATTTGATTTGCACGCGCATCGATACTATTATCAATTAACTCCTTCACCGCAGATGATAAATCGATGATGACTTGACCAGATGTTATTCTATTGACATCAGACAACTCAATAGGTTTGATATTAGTCGACATGGTTAGGGCTTCGTAGTTAAAGCTAATCTTTGCCTATAACTTAAATGGTGGTAATGTAGTACTTCTATTCGTAACAATATCTGTTTATAGTCTTTCATCACACACCATAGTTTGTGATACATGCTGAATCCATGAAACGCGAAATATTGATTTTTCGGAAGCGCGTCTCAAAAAATTAAGAAATCAGGGATTATTGCTTATGTATACTAATTTTAGTATACATAGGTAATCAATCGACATTAAGTATAAGTCACAAGTGTTGTTTTCACATTTGATATATTTTTTTTGTATCTATTGTTTTAACACTTATAATAACAAAGATCACCGAATAGTATTATTTTTTGGGCATGTGCTATGAATTTGATAAATACTTATTTTTACGAGACTTGATAACAGAAACTTGAAGGACTTGCAAAGACTTCCCCAATATTGTTATAGCTACAATATGATACAAATTTCTTTATAAATTCACTTAACCATTGGTGTGTCTAATAAAATTTCACATTATGGAATCGAGATAGTGTCGGTATGTCATATTTGTGTACTGTAAACTTTAAATCATGGAAAAATGTTTCCTGATTTATTCAGACTCGCTTAGGGCTTAAGTCCCTTAGAAGGCCCTAATAGATAGACCAACTATTATTGGTTCTGTAGGATATTTTTGCCAAAACAAATTTGGGACTCTGAGAAGATCTATGAATGGTGCTAAATAAGCTTAATTTTCTGGGCTGACTATATTTTGTTCTTTTGAGTATTATAGTACACGAAACCCATTTACTTCTAGGAATAATCCTCCTTATTTTTTGGAGGGTCCATTTTGTCTAAGCAATAGGAACACAGTCCTGTGACTTAAATAAGGATTCAAAAAAACCTAAAAACTGATATCATCATTTATTTTATATTAAAGTGTAGATGTACAGGCTTCAAAATGTCTCTTGGTTTCTAAACGACCAACAAGAGCTAAGAAATACTTGGGATGAAACTTTCATTCTTTCAATGGATATTAATGTACTTAATTATTCCCTAAATACGATATAATTTAGCTATATAAGTACGCAATATGTACGCGATCCAAGATGATGTGTAAAAATCAGAATGACATCTTTACAAGTTTTAAAAATAAGGTGTTCTTCAGAACATTAGATTCGAATAACTAGTTGTATTGGTACAAATGGAAATGAAACTTACCAATTGTTTAGTAAATTGTCTAGAACCATACAGGCGTAAAGGACACACACACACACACACACACAAATAGAACAGTATATTATGATAAGTGCAAATAAAAAAGCAAACACGCTCACTTTTGGAATAAAATATAAACTAATGAGATATACGTTTGATAGGCGTGAGCGTTGCATTAATTCCAAGTAATATTCCCGTATGTATTTTATCTACAAGTAACGTCTCTTACGTTCCTCACTTGACTATACAACTTTATCGTTAGTAGCATATCACACACAATTTCAACACGACACAAATGCTTTTGAACATAGTTTCAATCTTGAAATGTAGGTAACAAAACTAACTTAAAAAAACAAACTAGATTAGACAAGCGCCAAGCAATCTCTTATGGAATTTGTAACTTTCAAATCTATGATACATTACATAATCAAACTATTTCCTGGGATAAAACATATTAAAACACAGACAATCTAATTTTAAATGTTACTTCTCTTTCATTTATATACCACTCGATTATTTCGATCACCCTGACAACACACTCGGAGTATTTATTAATTTCCGCATTTGGAACTTGTTTCCATAGAAACAGCAGGTATAAAATAAAAAGAAAAGGGGTGTTTACGTGTTTGTTTACATTATTTGATCTGGTATATAATAACAGGGGAAAACGCGTAAATTAATAAAGAGGGAATGTTATTAGTTTTGATTTTGGCCTTACTTGTATTAATAATTTTTTCAGATCTAGATAAGAACAACACAGAAAATGGGCATTCCCGGTTTGTTACAGCATTTGAAGCCAATTCAAAGGAAGATTTCTTTAGCTAAGTATAAAAATAAAAGACTTGCCATAGACGGTTATTCATGGTTGCATAGATCAGCTACAAATTGTGCATATGAGTTATCTATGGATCTAAATACAAACTCTTACCTCACGTATTTTCAGAAGAAGATCAATATGTTGAAATACTTTGGTGTAACTCCCTATTTTGTATTCGATGGTGCTAGGATTGATGTTAAGGAGATGACAGAGTCAAAGAGATTAGAGAATCGTTTACAAAAGAAACAAATTGCGTTGCAGCTATGGGATCAAGGGCAAAAGGGGGAAGCGTATGAATATTTCAGACAATGTGTAGATGTAACACCTGAGATGGCGAAGGTAATTATTGATTATTGTAAGGAAACATCAATTGATTACATAGTTGCTCCATTCGAGGCCGATTCGCAGATGGTTTACTTGGAACAAAATGGGTTTGTTGATGGAATTATATCTGAAGATTCAGATTTATTGATTTTTGGTTGCCAAAACCTTCTTACAAAGTTAAATGAGTACGGGGAAGCAATGGAAATTGATAGACAAACCTTTAAAAGATTACCTGATAAATTTTCCCTGGATAAGCTAACTTCAGATGAATTGCGTACAATTGTCTGCCTATCTGGCTGTGATTACACAAATGGTGTTTTTAAAGTCGGCCTTGTAACAGCATTAAAATTGGTACAGCAGTATGGAAATGATATTGTAGCGATTACTGACATGCTTGAGAACACTGCGAAAATAACATGTGACTTTAAAAGACAATTTCTTCAAGAGTATAGATTTGCAAATTACTCATTCCAATTTCAAAGAGTATTTGACCCCGATATGGGAAAAATCGTTACTCTTAACCAAATACCTTCTAAATATTATCATTCTCAAGATACTATTAACGAAATATTCGAATGTATTGGTGCAGTAGTCAATATACACACGGGACTTTGTGAAAATTTGCATGATGAAAATGATATTGATCATAACATTCATAAACTAATTAGCATAGGTGAGTTAAACCCATCCCATCATCATAAGTTATTGTTTAACCGGGAGCAACGCATTGCGTCATTAAATCCCAAAGGGAATATTTTAAGCCAAAAAAGAATGCATACACAATATAATAAAAATACATTTCTTCCAGTAATATCTAGACTTTTCCACAATGGTATATTATTACAATATTTCCCAGTTGTATAGGTTTCGAGGTTAGGCGTTTCTTGCCACTTTAGATAACCGATATATATTTCTTTACATATACAATTTAAATTTAAAGTGACTTTTATTTCTTTTTATAATATGGTATCTTGAGTAATATGTGCATGATTACACTAAATAAATATGTTTTGAACATCTGCATATATATACAGGATTGAATAATCCACCCTTAACATGTTTTGTCATGCAATAAAGGCAGGAAACTCAAATAGGGATAAGAATATTAATGTTGTTGTTTTAAATCTCGCTGTCTTGAGCAAATATTAAGTAAGGCAAAAAATGAAAATACGACACAGACACTTCCAACTACTCCAACTACTCCAACTTGGCTAACTTCTTCAGATTTTCGTAACATAAATAACTGATGGAAACAGCAGGAACTACTTTTGCCAAAGTAGGCACCAATCCCTTGTATAGACCAGGATAACCCTCCCTTTCTATAGTCTTTATTAGCACGTCTCTTAAACCATTGTATGTGTAAGGATGGGCATACGTACCCTGTGCCTGCAATCTGGTCCTTAAAAGATTAATTGGATAAACCACTGTAGCACCAACAGATCCACTAAAAGCACCCATTGGTAGCACTGCTAAGTTACTTAATGTGACGTCTTTTTCTGGAACATTTAATTCCTTGGCCTTTCTGGCAATAAAAAATTTTTTCAAAGCAGAGAAAGTACCCAGATCTAAGGCGGCATATGGGAAAATACCAAGTAAGCCTAAAGTTATACCTCTATAAAAAATTTTGTAACCACCATCCTGATACATTTGTTTTGCAGTTTTGTATAACATTTTGTTTCCTCTTGTTTGAGCCTCTAATGGAGCACATTGGACTCTAAATTTTAAAGTATCGATAGGATAAACAGAAAACTGTGCACAGACTCCTGCTAACCCACCAGCAATATACGTAGAAAGTCTCGATAGCTCGGTTGTATTACTGTGTCCGTCCAAGTGAGCCATTAATTTCTTGGTTAATTCAAAAGAACCAAATTTAATTGAACTCTCTGGGAAAACTTTAAAAGCATTCAATCCGTTACCAACATAAAATGCTCTTAGGCCACCTTGCCTATATAGAGTTGTTACAGCCTTTACAATTGGTGATTTTATCTTGTTTATATCTGCTTTGGGATTTTTTGCAACCAATTGTTCCTTAGAATTTAATAAAGTTGAAGATAAATCAGTTCTAGCAATTAAAAAAACTTTGATTCTATCGAATGGTGCTGTGCAAGTACGAGATATCACCCCAGCTACCCCACCTGAAAGAAAGTATCCAAAACCTCTCATAAATTCATTAATAAGCGTTACATCACCTTCTGATGATAAATCAACGTCATCTTGGAATAAATGGTAATAGGCAAACGCAGTGTGTAATCTAGAACCCTTTCTTCTCGGTATTAACAGTAAAAAATCTCTCCATTGGTCATATGTAATATTTGGCGACGATATATCTTGGTCCTTAACAGTTTGTTTCTTCTCAAAAGCCCACTTAATAAATGAAGATTTTCTTTTTTGCTCTAGTTTATGATCTAATGGATCGGCATCTTCTATACCATTTATATCTCTATTTTTAATGGTGATCATGTTAGATTTTTCAAGATCTGAAAGGTATTTAGACACTTCAGAGAGCTTCACAATGCCGTCGTTATCTTTGTCAATCATCCTAAACCCTTGTTCAATCTGACACTCTGCATTGACGGCAAAGTTTTTAAAATCGTCAAAGTCCACGTAGGAATCATGATCACAATCCATTGTTTGAAATAATTCTGACATAGCAGCATGACTATCCTTCAGTGGGTGGTTTTGAAGAGTAAATGCTTTCTTCAAAGTGTAAAAGTTTATTTTTCCCTTGTGCTCAAGGTCTAATTTATCGAAGACTCTGTGGTATCGCTCATCTCGCTGCAATTCAACCTCAGAAGTCACCCCAGGCTGCTTCAGCAAAACCTCTTTCTCCTGTCGCACCATCTGTCCCTATATACTCCTAGATATCTTGTATCTGGCGACTTTATGACGCTCTTGGGTTTCTAAGACTTTAATACGAATATTATTTAATAGTGAGATCTTCGCATTTGTTTTCGATGCTCGCTATTTACAAATCTAATATTCCACTGGCTCGTCATAAATGATTGAGCTCCCCCTTTCTAAATCTTTCATTAAAAAGTGACTGGAAAATTAAATAACAGAGAGGCACATTATTAGTTCAAAGACAGACAAAGAGAGTATAGCAACCGTAAATAGCGCTGTTTGAAAGCATAAGAGCAATGCCTAAGCTAGAACAATTTGAGATTAAAAAGTACTGGCAGATTTTTTCTGGGTTGAAGCCAGTAGAGAACAAAGTCAACCACGATCAGGTTCTTCCGATTTTGTACAATTCTAAGCAAGATTCCTCCGTTTTAAACAAAATTTGGTTTCTAGCCGATATAGACGATGACGATAGTCTTGACTTTGAAGAATTCGTGATTTGTATGAGATTGATCTTTGATATGGTAAATAAAAACATTGACTCAGTGCCAGATGAACTACCAGATTGGTTGATTCCAGGTAGTAAAGCCAAGCTAGTGAAGGAGAGAAAACAAAGAAAGCAACAGGAGAATGCTGATATTCCAAAGAATGAACCACCAAAGATGGATTGGTATATGTCTCCAGAAGATATAAGGTTATATGGTGATTTATTAAATGCATGCACTACCTCCACAGATGGTACTTTTACATTCCCAGCTATCTCTATGGTCTTGAAATCCAAATTTTTCAACATTGGCACTAGCGATTATGAAAAGTCCTGGAAATTAGTCAATCCTAGAAACTTGGCCTCGATAGATAAAGATCCAGCCACTACTTTCATTCATATCTTAAGACAGCGTAACGATATTGGTGCATTGATCCCCTCTGATCTTCCTAAAGCATTGGCAGATTCATTCAATAAACAAGAAATTGAATATGACATTACCTCTAAGCAAGCCAACGTAAAGAGAACTGCAGCTATTGAAGTAGCTCAACCAGCTGCATCACAACCTACAACTCCGGTGGCCCAATATACAACATCTGTCGTTAATAATACAACATCTGTCTCCAATATAAGTTCAAGCGCTCCTTCACAGCCAATGGATATCTCTAATATCACACCAGACAAGGCAAGGACCCTAAGAGAGCAATTTGAAGGTCTTCTAAAGTATAGAAAAACTCAAGCCGCTGCTAATGTTAATAGTGCAAATAATATCCCGATCGGCTCGATTAATGTTAGGACTATCACTGATGACTTGGATAACATTGAGCAACAAGTTAGTATTTTGGAATCATATTTGAACCAGAAGAGAGATGAATTGAAGGCCTTGGATGACGAAATTCAATCCTTGAATTAATATTGTAATGATGTAGATTTGAGTCGAAAAGATGTCTCTGCTTTTATCATTTCATTTTATAAAAAGTAAGAAAGACCATATAACATTCTCATCAAATGAAGAATTATGCAAGTCATAATGAATTTTTTACCATTAATAGATATATATGTATTTTAATGTTCGTATGTGTGTATATATTTATATCATATAGTAAATGAACGAACAAGTTAAGAATTGGATCGTGTAAGAAACTTGCAAATTTTTATACCAAAGTAATATATATGCCATTATATTTTTTGATGTGTTTAATCATCAAATACCTTTTTTGCAAATGCAACTGCCTCTTTGTATAATCTAGCTTCATCATGTTTTAGAACGTTAATCTTATCCAGTTCATCAAATATGAACTGTGCCTGTTCCATAAATTTCAATGAAGCGGCAAAATGAACTTCCAGATTTGGTATAGTCTTATAGGTATTAAATTCAGTGGCCACTAAGGATAACGCATCACTCTTTATATTCCCATTATGTAAATATTTCTGCAAAAAGAATTCCCACATCATTGACATTATAGTATTGGGTATCCCTGATTTGAATACCGATTTGACAACTACCTCCTGGCACCACTGAACATTGTTTATAGATAATCTATTAAACTCGCCAGTCGATAAAGAAGATATTAGAAGTGACTCAAAAAGTTCACATATGTTTACATTTAGTAAGTCCATATGGTTTCTGAATACAAGTATTCTCTTGTCAATCGGTCCATGAAAGTTTGACGGTTTTTGCTTGATCTGGAACAATGTCAATATTCTTGTCAGCAGTAATATATATTGAGATTCTTTCGGAAATAATCTCAAGGTTGTATTGGATAATGTTGATTGAACCGGCGGAGTAGTCTCTTCTATCAAAGATAAAACATTTATTTTGAAAAAAATAAGAAGAACGAAGAACGATTCTTGATAATGTTCATTAATTTCACCATCATTAGTAAACTTTAAAAAAATCTCTCCCCATTTAGTAGGAAGTAGTTTCTTTTTTTCAAGGTTGAATTCAAAAATATCTATCAATATCAACAATCGAATAAATGCAGTTGCTAATAAATCAAATGGAGCGGATAACTGAATTCCTTTTGATAGCCTATTTGAATATAACGTTTCTTCTACAACAAAATCATTGAACAAATTATTAGAACGTTTTAATGTTAACAGGATTTCTCTTATGGAAAACTTTCTTGTAACGTCATCAGTTTTAACTATAACATGCGATATTTTATCAAAGATATGAGTTTCGAAACTGTTGGTCAATTTCAAAGGGATATCAGGTTCGAACCACAAAATGCTTTTAATTTGTTTCCTCTGGTAATATCTATTAAGATTGCGTGTTACCAAATCAACGGAATTTTTTTTGAATATTTCATTGGTTACTCGTACTAATTTTCTATATGAATTTGTTTTACCTTCATCCAGGGGTGGGTCTTGAGGGTATATTCCTGTTGTAACAGCATCCAAAATGTTACCATTAATAATCCCCAAAGATTTATAGAAGTAGTATTCATCTGGTAATTTCTGTCCAATGAATTCATGAACATCAATTGGGATCTGAGGGACCAACTGCTCTTTATTATGTGAATTTTGCATTTCCAAAATCTGTGGCTCTCCTGGCGTTTTAGAATGCAGTTCTTGCCTACTTACTATTTTGAGGTTGCTGTATAAATCAACTCTGCCATCGGAATTCAACACAGGCATATGTTTTAAAGCGGCAACACCACGCTCATACTTGTCCAACTCACTAGAGATTTCATTTGCAGATATACTATGATAATAGACATAAAAATTAAATCCACGATTAAGTACCATTTCCAATCCGATTTCAAATAATTGAGAAGAAGGGTATA
The DNA here is from genome assembly GCA_030572895.1 of Jamesozyma jinghongensis. Taxonomy (NCBI): domain Eukaryota; kingdom Fungi; phylum Ascomycota; class Saccharomycetes; order Saccharomycetales; family Saccharomycetaceae; genus Jamesozyma; species Jamesozyma jinghongensis. The sequence goes on from JAJMCG010000156.1 coordinate 15,500, forward strand.
ATTGAAGAGGAGATAACGTAATTGGCTGTAAGTCATTTCCAACTGCCATGCATATATCAATAAATTCTTCATGGGAGCAATTGAATCCCTTCAAAACTCTTAACCTTTCAGTAAATCTAATCTCTTTATTAGGAAATTCCATTCCAAGAATAAACTTGTCAATATTATAAAGCATTAAACATTCGGTTGGGCCGTAAATGGAGTCAATAAAGTTGGCTTCTAATAAATAACCCAACTGAAACCACGAGACAAAGGGTGCGACTATGTAAGTAATGTTATGTTCAATAAAATATTCAATTAAATCGGATTGAAAACGTGTACAATTGTTTACTGCTGTATAACTAAAAGGCTCATTTGGATGGATTGGTTGATCAACATGCGACTCACTGTGTTGTTTTAATCTCTGATCCCATTGTTTCCAAGCCTTATATCTGTGGTAATATTTTATTTCCTTTGTCGTCCAGGAAGTTCGGTTGAACAAATGCATTGATGAAGCAACTTTGGAAATGATTGAAGCAGAAGCTCTGAAATAATCTGCCTCTTCTAATTGATTTTGTGTCAATGTACCATTAAATACAAATACTGGTGAAATATCATATTCCTTGAATATTTTTAAATCACTTTCCAAATAAGTTAATAAGCTCCTGGGAAAGCCGCCAATTCCACATAAATAATGTTCTCTTTTACCGTTTAAGATTCTTGACAAGTAATGACTAACATCAATGCCTAAAGTTGAATTGCTCAGAACTTCAATTGGATTTGACCCAACTTGCCCTCTCTCGAACAACAATCCCTCTAGAGATTTGATTGGCATTATCTGGAGGTATGATGCTTAGATTGCCTTTCAGACACTGGATAATTGATATTGCAAAATAACTTATAACTGTTATACCCCTAACAAAGGAACAGAAGAAAAAGTAATAAAGATGTAGTTGGTTCCAAGAAGACACCCTTTATTCTTACTCTAGTTCTATGGATACCAATCGTTTTTGACGTTCAATAGTCACGTGAATAAATCACCAATTTGCATACCGCACAACATCCATCATAAAAATTGATGTGTTGATTATCTTAAAGTTTTAATGGTCCCCATACAGTATATGAATAGTTCGTGATTTGGTTATAGATCCCTGTCTATAGATCATTTTGAGTCTTTGAGTTTCTCACTACGCTGTTGTGCGCATCTGAACCTTTGCGTTAAAATTTCAGCCCTTCCCTTCAGCTCCTGTAGTTTTTTATTACCTTGTTTTAAATCCTCATCTTCGTAAAGAAGCTTTGATTCCCTTTTCAATGAGTCACGAACCTTTCTCAATTTTAGAATTAGAATAGCTTGAGATTCTCGTAATTCATTGATCGACTGATAAATCCCATCTAAATCTGTTGAAAGGACAGAGTATACGCATAATTCTACTGGATGAACAGCTTCTTCTATGTTAGACTGCATATATAATCTAAATAATTGTATTCTTTTGTACACCGTGGAGCTCCAATGTAATAACTTCATGTTTTCTTTTCGAGTATGCACAGCTTCGCGCAGTCGCTAAAACTAAATTGACTAAAAATACTATAAAGAAATGATGTGGAAATAAAACTAGATTGCGAACTTGTCCCTAAAAGTAATCCATAAATATCCAAACATTTCCATTAATTAAAAAATCACTAACTAATGTGTTTGTTACAATGTAAATAAAATGTTCAAAATTTAATACAAGAAAATTACATTCATATAGTGTGTCATTGTTCCTACATAGTTTATCTCTTATTTTCACAGATTAATCTTCGTCAGTATCATCGTCCTCGTTAATGATTTTAATAGTTTTACCTGCTGGGCCAGCTTTACCCCCAAGAAGACCATTCTTAACCAAATCTATAGTCTTGACACCCAAAGTTAGTGCAGTTTGACTGGCTTTTACACCTGTTTTGACTGTGGTGTGCAGAGTACTTGTCGATGTGATTTCTCTAACAGCCTTGTGAAGGGTCACTATGTATTTTGGAGTGAATGTGAATTGCAAATGTAAAACACCACATTTTCTACTCTCTACACCCACAATTGGAATCAGGAAATCATTTGTATCATCTGGGTTTATATTTGCAAGTGGCACCATAGCTTGCCCGATAAATTCATTTGCAGCATGGGTATTGGCATTCATCACCTTGATCTTCAGATACTCATTTACACGGTTGGGAATTGGGACTGTAACAGAGTCGTTCCAAATTGGATTTGAAGTCTTCTTCTCTGGTTTCGTCTTGAAAATGGAGACCGTAGAATTACTTAAATAAAATTTCACATACGGGTCCAAACGAGTACTCCGTGATGTGCCTATTAATCCTTCAGCTCCAAGTGCAGCTATTGTCAATTCACCAACATTTGTGATTAAATCTGCTTGTGGTAACTTTGTAGCTGTAATTGGAAACCATTCTGCATGGACAGTAATCTTTGCAGTAAATTTTCCTGTCAAAGTTAAAATCGATGGTTTATGGTAGCAATTTCTGATTAGCTCAATAGTTGGAATAGCCACTTCAGAAACACACGAATCAGCCATATTTGCCTTCTTTTTCTTGCTTACCCTGAATGTTGTGACAGACCATTGCAGTTCAGGAATCATGCCATCAACTGCCCAAGCAGTCTGGATTGTTCTGATTGCAATCTTTGATGAGGTAAATCGAGAATTCCCATTGGCGTCAAAAAATGTTTGAACATAAAGGCCTGGCGTTGGTAATTCACCTCCAAGAATTGTAATGGAGACTACACCACTTGGATAATACAGTAATTCATCTAAGTTTAATTTCATCTTGTTACTATACATTTCCGTCGCATCAACTACCTGCTGCTCCATTATTTCAATTTTTCTCTTCATTTGACTTGTAGTTTTTCCGTTTTCTAAACTGAGACTCTTCAGTTCTTCAAGCTTTTTCTTATGAGTATTTAGCTCATCAATATCCTTCATTTCTTCAAAACTTAGTACAGGTAATGATGGATAAAATGATATATAGTAAGTAAGTTCACCCCTTTTTTCATTTTTCTTTATCAAATCACCTACCTGAGGTTCTTCATTTATGATTTCAGAGTAATGATCTTCCTTGTTCTTTTCAAAAAACTTTTCGACTGGTACTTCGAATGTGCCTATTAATTTATCCCTACCAATTGGTGGTGAACTCATGCATTCTATTGAAATTTCCTGATTTGCAGAACTGACAGGAATATAAAGTGCTTGATTCCAAACCGGTTTGTTTGATTCGAGTAACCCATCTGTCCTACATTTTATAATTTTGTTAGCACGAATTCTCGCGTATATTAGAGGATCGTTCAAATTAGCCACGTTACTCGCGACATTACTGGTCATTGAAGTAACTACTTCCTTGGTATATACGTCAGGTGCGGACAAATTAGCAGTATCCTTTTCATAGATATCGGCTTTATTGATCAATATTCTGAGCACACCGATAGGTGGTGTGTATACAACTGTGCTTTCCTTATTATTTAGTTTCACCGGTCCCCAGAAAGTTGATATCTTTAACTCAGCATCTCCCTCCTTTAAGGGAATCCAAGTTTGATCAATATCAGTTCTATCAATTAGATCATTCAGCATTTGAACTGTAGATCCTAGAACTCTACCAGAGTTATCCTTGATTAAGAATTTGCATCTTGTTGTTCTTTTGTCTGTTATGACGCATTCAAATGAAGAATTCCATACGAAAATATCCTTATCCTTTACTTTTTTAGTTGTCAATACTCGTTTTGCATTGATATACAGTTCTGCATATGCAGAAACTTTCTTTTCTGTATCTACTAGCGTCCTTAATGCTTCGATCTTAATTGTGGTTAATCCGGTATTCAAATCAGGAATATCTTCCACTGTACCATCGGGCAAAACTGTCCCCTCGAGCCTGGGACAGTAATGTAAGTCAAAATTCAAGGTACCGACTGGTATCAGATCTCTCAGTATTTTACCACTTAAATTAAGTGCCACAGGGTTACTAGCCAATCTAGTTACGTTGAAATCCAAAGTACCAATAACTTTATCTGGTTTATCTTTTCTTTTGTTCATAACAGTAAAATTTAATGGCTGACAGAACGAATTATTTTTCATATATATCGTCTGGTACCAATTCGGGTTTAATGAATCTTTAATAATTTTGGTATTTCCTACAATCTTATCGTCGCACATTATCTGTATGTATGGATTTGAAGTTTTAGATAGGAGACCTAATGATGGTATTAGATCACGGGCGTTCTTAATTCTTATTGCAATAACACCTCTAGATAAGTTTGATTTACAGAGCAATCTAGGAATATCTAGTTGTAAGGAGAATGGAGGTAGTAAATGAGGTCTCATATATTTGGCAGTCATTTTTGAAACTAGCGTATACAAACCCGGGATAGAGAAGAGTTCCAAATTGATCACTGATTCACCGAATAAATTTGCCACAACATCGAATTCAGGAGCTTTTAGAAATTGAATATTTAAAGTATCAATATGAGGAAAAGCAGCCATTAACTGAAATCTCAACCTTACATCCACCTTGAATGCTATATTTGAAATCGATACAGGAAATGTGATACCGGCGACCTTAGCTTTAACAGTTGATTGTTGACTGATATAATTTTTTATTCTCTTGGCATCATAATCAGTTTGATCATGGGGCGTGAAAGATAATGTCCAGTCCATGACAATAACAGTTGGATCGAAATCGTCAAATGTTTTGACCCTTTCGATTCTAGGCGGTTTCACACCCAATGTAAATTTATCAATCCACAAAGCTTGAATGAATGCTGGTATATTTGGATTTTCAGCTAAACTTCTATTGGCCTGTATGACAATATCTTTTGATGCTTTCTCTTCTATAAGTGGCCAATATTTATCCATGAAACTGTTTAGCCATTCCATTGATTCATAATCATCTTCAATATTATCCACTGCTAACTCTTTTTGGATTAAATCTCTAATTAAAGATCTGCTTTTCCTAACAGATGTTCTATAATATAAAGAACAAATTACAATAATAAAGAACACAGGGGCTAAGGTAAACCTGAAGTGGCCAAGTAGGAAAGACAAAAATCCACCAATAAATAATACAGCTGCAGCATGGTACCACTGGCCATATAATTTATCAGGAATGAAATTATCCAAAATTGTCTCGCTGTTCAAGTCATCAGCTTGATCTTCCTCAGTTAATTCATCATCCCCTTCCCATTGGCCGATTTGCTTCCAGCCAACATAACTTGGTTGCATCATAGGCCTACATAGGCAGCGAACATCTATATGCTCTTGGCCAGGATAATCAGGACTAGTAGTTTTCTTATCATTGTTTTCTAAAGTCGTTGCTGCTTTGTTTGGCTTCTCCTTAGTGGTATCATGCATATTTTGAGCTAGTACTCTATTATTTGAATTTGGTGCCATTACACTAAGCTCTGTATTGTTGCTGATCAGCTCTATTAAAAGATACTATTTTGGACTTGTTTACTTCTCGAGCAGGATTACGTCAATTAGTTGGACTCTCTTGTTTTGATAGGTTTTTTTAAACCTCGTACAAATTTCCTAAAATGGGCTGCATCTATGAAATTTTTGAAGATTCGACATAGGCGTACTTTGTATGATTGAGAGTCATCATTGCTTGATTCTACGCTCCATCTAACCTTCTATTTGATAATATATATATGAGACATCAAAGCATAAGAATTGTATACGATGGAGAGTATGGTTTAAGATTTGTTTAATTTCTAAAATTTCTAAAAGAATACATATATACTACTGGGAAAGTCTTATTTAGTACAATAATACTTTAACGGAACTCTTCTTGTTTAGTAATGTTTTCAATACCTTACAAAGAACAATTGTATTCTCGTTTGTTATTAGGGACTGGTCCTTATTATCTAAGTAGCTTGCATCAAGAAGGATATCTAATTTGTCCTTACCTTGGAAGAATAAATCAGTGGATTCCAATATCTTTTCCATCCTTGTTGGGGTACAAACAAAGTACTTGATGTTTGAAAATCTCTTAGATTTGGTATCGAACACAGTTTCGACAGTTTTTAAATCTTCATTGAATTTATTCTTGGCGAATAACTTCACACAATCCCTGTTTTTGTTTAGTGTTCTAAAGACATCAGCAACTCTGATGTTAGACATACAAAATACAATGGTCTTTGGAGCTTTAGAGAATTGTTGCACGAAATCGGTAAAGTTTTCTAAATCACGTTCCTTACTATATTTTACTGTGGAAAGGAAATCGTTCTTTTTCAAATACAATTCCTCTAATTCTAGAGCACTTAAATCTGGGTTCTTTTCACGGATAATTGAAGTAAAATATTCAGCAAGTTCTTCTGTAGAGCATTTAGGTAAGTTCTTTCTTTTAGAGATTTCGTATTGAATTTGTTCTTTTTTCTTATCATGTAATTTAGAATTCTTAGCTAACTTCTTTTGTCTCTTAGACGTAGACTTTTTTTCACGTTCCTCAAGCTCCTCTGTGTTTTCATCATCTGATACATCATCTTCTAATGATCTCTTCCCTGTAACCTCAGATTCTTTTTCAATATCTTGAACTTCGTTGTCACTGGTATCAACTATTTGCTCTTGTTCAGAACTATAGTCATATAATAGACCGTCATCCAGATCATCGGGGTTTGACATTCTTTAGTATAATATGGTTTGGGCTTTCTTCTGATTTATTCAACTATCAATAAGATTTAGTTATTAAACACTTTTACAAGCTCATCGCATTCAAAAAATTTTTGTTATTGGGCACCCATACATATGTTATAAATTGATATCGTCATTTGATAATCTTAAATGCTATAACCCTCAGGATGATACGATTATTTGGACATATTCTAGTAAACTTGAGCGATAGTCCGTAATCTGTACTATTTCAAAGTCGAATGCGTCTAAACCATTGTTTTTTCGTATTTCCAATTAACCATGAAATCTAAAATTGATCACAGACAGTCAAACAAATATTTTTTCCATTAAGTTGGATGCCGAAAAGATGCTGAAAAAAAACTGTTTTTTATATGGTATGATCGATAAGTTTAAGTGAAGAGATAGAGGAAAAACACATCAATGTTGTATTCTCCAACAGTAAAGACGATATCGCTGATGCACTCACAAACATTTTGCCTGTTAAAGGATTTATATCTTAACTAAAGAGTGATTAATTTAATGCAATTTAACTATGGGCGACATATAACATGTTTAAGATGGTCATTGCAAAACTATTGGAGCATGGGTATTTTATCACTTAAACAAAAAGCGATCAGATGGTAAAAAAATTCAGGTACAATCAAATAGGCTTGTAAACATTATTTGAATGGTACTGGTTTATCTGTGAGGTGTATTTTACTGTTCAAATTGATTACAGAAACCTGGGTTTGTACCGTTCATATTTGTTGAAACAAGAATCAACATTTATCCATATGTTGCTAGTATAAATGAATAAATATCTATTCATGTGATTAGAATATTATCACACAATCTTACACAAGGTGACATAAATTATAAGACTAAAGAATTGAGGTTCGCACGGTCATCAAATTAGCGGAGGCTGAAGCGCAAGGATAAATAATGTAATAGGATCGAGAAATGAAATTATATAAATAGGGAGTAGGTGCACATACATGTTTCTGTAAAATTATA
>JAJMCG010000157.1:0-23072 GCA_030572895.1 Jamesozyma jinghongensis
TCCTATTACATTATTTATCCTTGCGCTTCAGCTTCCACTAATTTGATGACCGTGCGAACCTCAATTCTCTAGTCTTATAATTTATGTCATCCATTGTACAATTGTGTAATAATCTTATAGTCACGTGAACAAATATTTATTCATTTAAACTATCGACATATGGATAAATGTTGATTTTTGTTCCAACAGTTTATATATGTTCAGATTCTGGTTGATGCGTTAGTGTTTTACGGGAAAAAACTTGATGCGTTAATTGCTCATCAAGTTAGTTGCTTAACAAGTTAATTGCTCGTCAAGTAAATTTAAGGTAAAATTAACAACTCGTGTCAGATCTAATGTACAACAAAAACATCAAAGATAGGCAACTTGGCCGAGTGGTTAAGGCGAAAGATTAGAAATCTTTTGGGCTCTGCCCGCGCAGGTTCAAATCCTGCAGTTGTCGTTATTTTTACAATTTTTTTTTTACAAAATTGAGTCCACGTTTCTTTTTAGGGAGTGTGCATACAATACAGCTTTATAACTATCCAACTCTATTGGTGTCTATTGGTGTCTACTGCTGCAGGTTGATGGATATTGTTGAATCACACCACTCCCAAGCTAGATTAGAGACACCCACAAAGTTCATTCACAATAAGCTAGCCGTTCATCACGTAAACACAGTCTTCAATAGAACGACATTCTCTTTAAAACTGTTGTCAATTTCGCGAAATTGACAATGCGATGATGATTGAGTCCAACGTCATTGCCGCAGCCCCTCTTTTCCGTAACATGCAGAAACGACAGGCGACTACTTAAAGTGGCGATGATCGGCATGTCTCCCTACGATTTCCCAAACACATCAAAGTAATTACATAAACAACACATTAATTAAATATGTCTGCTGACGTTAGTTCTTCTACCTCAGCGTTCGTTACCACACTTATCTTCAATGGGATTATCGGAGGTGTGTTTTTAGGGACTTTCCTTTTGCTAAGACCCAAACAGCGTCGTACATATGAGCCCAAGACCCTCAATGATATCAAGACACTTCCTCCCGAACAATCCTTAGATTCTGTTCCAAAGGGATACTTCCATTGGCTTCCCTATCTGTTAAGCAAACCTCACTCCTTTATTGTTGAGTATGCAGGCGTTGATGGATATTTTTTTCTGAGATATCTGGGCATTTTTGCTACATTTTTTGCTCTTTCTATGCTGCTATTGTTTCCAATTTTACTCCCAGTGAACGCTACAAACGGGAATAACCTTAAGGGGTTTGAAATCCTTTCGTTTGCTAACGTCAAGAATAAGAATAGATTCTACGCGCATGTATTCTTATCTTGGATTATCTTTGGACTTATTTTGTACGTTATTTACAGAGAGTTGTACTACTATGTTACCTTCAGACATGCAGTGCAGACTACACCACTTTACGATGGATTATTATCATCCAGGACTGTCATTATCACTGAATTGAAAGGAGAACATCTTGTTGAGGAAGGTGCATTTGAGAAAATATTTCCAAGATCCTCTAGAGTTAATTTTGCTCATAATTTGAAGGAATTGAATGAACTTTGCGATGAGAGGGAAAAGAATTCAAAGAAATTAGAATCCGCATTGAATAAAGTCATCAACAAATCCGTAAAATTAAAGAAAAAAAATAAAATTAAAGAAGGTTTACCAGAGGATGACTTGGAGACTTATATTCCTTATGAGAAGAGACCTAAACATAGAATCGGTAAATGGTTTTTACCACCAATGGAAAAATGGTTTGGTCGTAAAAAAGTTCATACAATTCCATATACTGAGAAAAAAATTGCTGAGTTAAATGATAAAATTCACCCTTTACAACAAAGTTGGGGAAGTGAGGAAAGATTATCTACAGTCTTTATCCAGTTTAACTCTCAATTGGATGCTCAGTTATGTTATCAATCTTTAGAAGGGATTCTAGGTAAGAAAAATTTTGGTAAGAAATTTATTACGTCTTCCCCAGGTGACATCAACTGGGGGAACTTAAATTTGAAAACTCATGAGAGATACGTTAGAAGAATCTTAGGGAACACATTTTTGACTCTTATGATTATCTTCTGGGCTATTCCAGTTGCTGTCGTCGGTTGTATCTCTAACGTCAATTTCTTAACTGAAAAGGTTCCATTCTTAAACTTCATTAACAATTTACCAGATTTCTTAATGGGTTTAATCACAGGTATTCTTCCAACAGTTGCCCTTGCAATCTTAATGTCCCTTGTTCCACCAGTTATTACAAAAGTTGCAAAGTTAGCAGGTACTGTCACTTATCAAGAGACCTCAATTTATGTTCAAAAATGGTTTTTTGCTTTTCAAGTGATTCAGGTCTTTTTAGTCGTGACACTTGCCTCTTCGGCCTCTGCCACTGTTCAAGCGATCATAAATGATCCTTCTTCAGCAATGACGTTACTCGCAAACAATTTGCCAAAGGCTTCCAACTTTTACATTTTTTACTTCCTATTATTAGGTTTAACAGCTTCTTCTGGTGCCTTACTGCAAATCGTATCTTTAATCCTATACAAGGCTTTTTCCTTCTTGGATAGTACACCTCGTGCCAAGTGGACTCGTTACAACACGTTATCACAACCTAACTATGGTGTCCTATACCCAACGATCCAACTCCTAACAGTCATCTCAACATGTTACATCATAATCTCCCCAATCTTAATCCTCTTTGCCACTTTTGCAATCGGTACGACTTATATCGCTTATCTGTACAATCAAACGTACGTCAATGCAAATCCAGAAAATGACACACATGGTATCAATTACCCATATGCAATCTTCCAATTCTTTGTTGCCCTTTACCTAGGTGAGATCTGTCTTCTAGGTTTATTTATAATGTCCAAAGCATGGGGTCCCCTAGTATTAGAGTGTGTAATGATCGCTGTCACTGTTCTAGCAAACTTATACTTCAAGAGAAGATTCCTTGGATTATTTGACGCCGTGCCTATCAGTGCTATTAAATTTGTTAGGGGTATTCAGGGTGTCGAATATCCATACCATGATCAAGGTAGAAAGGAGATAATTGATTTGGCTAAGAAGGGTAAAGAGTCTTTTGAAGAGGACGTTTTGGGTGGTGTTATCCGTGAAGCTACGAAACAAGAATTAGAAAAAGCTAATTTGGTTCCAAGTGACTACGAAAAGACAACGGAGGAAGAAGAAGGTGACGGTTCAGACTTAGCTAGAGTTGGTACTAAGAGTACGACTCATGAACATGAACGGAAATTGAGCACCTTTACTGGCGTATCTACAATAGATACTGGGAAATCAACAAAATATGCTAACACTTTCATCAATGATAACGAGGAGTTCCATAAATTACATTACAAGGATGTACAGGGCCAACGTACTGGTGGCTCACAGGATCTCTTACATGGTAATGTAGGTGCCAACCAAGAGGGAGCTGTGTTTCATGGAGATGTCGGGGACGTGTTTGCTGACATTAATGCAGTCGAGGGTAAATCAGCTGCCTTTCCAAAGAATGTCTTTGCTAATAATGGTATAATGAGAAGATGTAAAAATTTCTTTAGGCCTTCAAAAAGTTATCCTTTCGCATTAGTAAGATTGAGATTACCTCATGCATTCAACACAACAATTGAATATGAAAATGATTACCTAGATAATGCCTTTATCAACCCATGTGTACGTTCTAAAGATCCAACCATTTGGATCGCTAAGGACCCCATGGGTGTCTCAAAACAACAGATCGATGAGGCACGCGACAATGGTGTGGAAGTTTCGGACGCAAACACTAAGTTTGACGAAAAGGGGAAACCTCAGTTTACAATGGATCCACCTGATTATGAATACGAAGTTAAAAACTGATCAAAATCATCTAACCATCTAATAATATTAATATAATCACATATGTTTTGTAGTACTAATAATTAATTAATAATCAAAAATTACCCGCACTCCAGTTTTTTTTTGAGTGGCTGCACCCTTTATTACCGATGAGTATGTAAAGCAAAATACTGATAGAATAGAGAAAGGGGTCGTATCAGCTAACTTTAAGCACAGATAAAGATATTAGAGAAAAGAGATATGAGTGTACAGAAGGAGCTAGGGACGATATATGTTAGTTACGAAGGTAATATCAAACAAATTCATACATGTGAAACAATACTAACAAGGCAAGTGATACTGGAGGAATTGCCTTATATTCCTAGATCAGTATATATGTTCTATTTCAATATAGTAACGAACAAGATGTGTTCATTAAATGAACGTGATGACTTTATATACTCTAGCTCAATTTTGAAGAAGATGGGGACTCTTTATGTGTATTTGAATATGGATCCTGACGTATTTGAGGAGAAGAGTGAACGAACTGACTCCATTGGTTCAGATAAAGTATTAGTCTCCAAGAAATTGCTTAATTCACTAGTTGAACAGTTAGGGAATTTATTGACATCGGTTCAGGAATCAAGTCACAATAAGAATGGAGACAAGAATGGAAACAATACCAAGGAAGAGAATGTGCATAAGAACGAAACATACATCGATATCGATCCAAAGAACAAGAAACTATTTGAATTCTTTTCAAGTGTTAAGGATGAATCGCAATTGGAAGAGATCATGGAAGGGTACAAACAATACAAGGAAACGATACGGGCCCCTGTTCCCAAATTATCTAATACCGACGAGATTGAGACAAAGACATACCCTTTGACGATTACCGTGTATGAAAGAGATCTCAACTATTGTTTCAAATTATCTAATAACACCAAGACTTATTTCACACAGGATTTCGAAATCATGACTGAAGTTGAAGGTAAGGTTAAGAAGATTTCTGTGCCAAATGGTATTGGTCCATACAATCACAGGACATTCACAAGATTTAAGAACGAGTTTGAAGATGCTTGTTTTACTAGCTTCCAATTAAGAGACAAGAAGACGAACACTTTGCTATTTGAGGCCCTTCGCAACCACATAGAAAACAACACAATTGTATTTGACATGGAGGAAGTCATTACAAGACCCCTCAGCAGCGAAAATTTACAGAGCCTAGAGAAGAGTCACCGTTCTGTTTCTGAACCCGAACATGAACCTGTTCTTTTCTCACTAGACGAAGCAGATATAATCTCATCAACAGTGAGCCAGGAACTCCATCCTTCTACGGACTCTAGAAGCGACCGCACCTTCGAAGAATACGACTTCCTTAGCGAGAGTGAGGTGTCGGAGACAGCTGGCCTCACCTAAGCTCTGCCATCAGTCTAGCCCTCCAAATGCGACATTTATTCATATAAACTTATATATCTCTCCTAATCCTGTTATATTCTTACCCCCGCGAAATTATTTCACGGCATTACCGAATAGAGATTATTGCGATCTAAAGGGGGATTGGGTCATTTCTATATAAGAAATGCTGTGGAATTCTCTTCTTAGGATCACTAATACCCTATCTGAGCCCAACACAACATGAGAACACTGATTATATTCCAGGACGAAGAGAACGTCCCAACAACTAACATACAGAGACTGATTTTGTACACAAACGCACAGAATGATATACAAGAAGCCACTAGGGAGCTACACTCCTTGACCAACCGAGTCTCGGAGTTCAAATTTCTCAGACCAGCACCTCCCGACCAGGATATATACTTACCTGGGATAATGGCGGAGTTGATGGCCTCCCGTGAACGTGCTAAGCGACTCTATAGGGATGCCCTTGATGCCCGATTCCATCACGAGATGAACTGGGACTCCATGGATTTTGTGTTCACAGAGTTGGAAAGGGAGTTGTTCCGCACAGAAGAAATATTTTGTTTGCATCCAGGTAGAGGTCTCTACCACTAAGTACGACTTCAATACTATTCATCATATATAACTATTTAATCAAGATAAGTCTATATGTCACGTGACAGATTTGTTCTTCAGTGTTCTTTTCTTTTTCAGAGAGGATCAAATTTTTTTTTTTTACTTAAAGAAAATGGGATAAAAAAAGTGGCAAATTTTACCTTAAGAACCACTGTAACTCGAAAGCAGAACGCAGAAAAGAGTCTCTGTATTGTCTAGATATACCATTATGTCACAAGAACAGTACGCTGAGAACTTAAAGGTCATTGTGGCCGAAAAATTAAAGGGTTTAGAGAACTTTAACGAAGATGTCAAGTACGTCGCTGAGTATATTGTCTTATTAATTGTTAACGGTGGTACTTTGGAGTCAATTGTCCAAGAACTATCCACTTTATTTGATGCTATACCTGTGGATTCATTGTCAAATGTTGTACAGACTGCATTCTTTGCACTGGAAGCTTTACAGCAGGGTGAACCGGTAGAAAACATTGTTGAGAAGATTAGAGCCATGAACAATGCGAATCAACCACAACCACAACCACAACAACCTCAACCTCAACAGATTGAACTCTCTCAAGTGCAACAACAACAACCTCAGATGCCAACACCAGAAGTTCAAGAACCTCAAATACCAGCTGGTCCCCAAACATCGACTCAATTAGTCTCTGCCTTCTCAGGTGTCGTTGTCCCAACTCCAGATCAAGATATGAAAGCCGACGATATTGTTCCAGTGCAGGGTCCGCGTTTCACCCAACGTGCAGGTGGTGTCAACAAGTCTCGTAGAGGTGGTCGTGGCGGTGCAAATGCCCGTGGCGGTTCTCGTAATAACCATAACAACAGATATAACGATAATAATAATACCAGATTTAACCCATTAGCCAAGGCCCTTGGTATGGATTCTGGTAATAACGTTAACTTTGTTAATAAAAAAAAAGAAGGTCGTTGTAAATTATTCCCTCACTGTCCTCTAGGTAAATCATGTCCACATGCTCATCCAACGAAAGTGTGTAATGATTATCCAAACTGTCCAAAGCCAGCTGGTACTTGCGAATACCTACATCCGGATCAAGATGAAGAATTAATGAAGGAAATTGAAAGAACTCGTGAAGAATTTCAGAAGAGAAAGGCTGCATTTCTCGCAGCAAGACAAAAACCAGTTCAAACTGGTATTGTTATCTGTAAATTTGGTGTCCTTTGTTCCAACCCATTATGTCCTTTTGGTCATCCAACACCTGCTAATGAAGACGCTAAGGTAATCGATTTAATGTGGTGTTCTGAAAACCTAAAGTGTCAAAATCCAGAATGTAAGAAAGCTCACTCTTCTTTGTCTAAGATCAGACAAGTTGAACCAATGGGCCGTCCAAAACAAGTTGGCGCTCCGGCTTCATTTGGTGCCCCATCAGGTGCTCGTCCTCCTGTTGAAAAGTCCTTAGAACAATGTAAGTTTGGTAGTAAGTGTACCAACAAACGTTGTAAATACAGGCACGCTCGTTCTCATGTCATGTGTCGTGATGGTGCTAATTGTCAAAGAATTGACTGTTTATTTAGTCATCCAATTAATGAAGATTGTAGATTCGGTGTTGAATGTAAAAATCCAAATTGTTTATTCAGACATCCACCTAACAGAGTCATTCCGGAAAGAAAGTCTTTCCCTCAACAACAACAACAACAATTCCCAGAACAACAAGACGTTGCCATGGATAGTAATTTACAAAGTCAATGGGGTCAACCAAATGTTCCAACAAATGAAAGAATGTTTGCATTACCTGATCAAGCTGATATTGAAAGAGCTCCACCACAAATTTCAAATCAAAATGCCCCAGCACAAAATGGGTTTGCTCAACCTCAACAACCGTCCATGCCATTCTCTTCTCAGTCTGACATGAACATGAACTAATGGATGTTATCCATCAATTTATCTGTAACTATTTAGTATTTTACAAAAAAAAAAAAAAGAAAACACAATTAAATATATGAAATAAAATATTGTATGTCAAATCCTTTTTCTGAATCATTTGCATAAGTGATTGTTACGATCTTGTATTTATTTAGTAATTCATCTGTTTGGTGTAGAAGTTTATTTCCTTCTTGCTTGGGGTTGTATAGAAGAAGAACTTGATGCATATTTACACATAATTCTGTGACTGCTTAATTTTACTTCGAATCAATGTACTTGCAATGTTCTCCTTATTATTCTTGGAAATAATGACAGTTGTCAATAAATCTTAAAAGAAGTAATCTAAACTAGTGGCACTCTAAACGATTTTCAATAATTTGGACAGTGTCCTATTTTATGCGAAAGAGCAGACATATACATGAGATAATTAAATAAAACGACGGATAAAGCAAAGAACTACTGGCTGTAATTTCATCAGAAAATCTTTCATAAAGTAGAATGAGAAGAATTTATTCCTAATATATATAGAATGGTATATAGAAAAATAATGTTAAATATATAAAGTTAATTATACACTTAGTATCTCTTCTTTTGAGTAACAGCTTCATCAGCGTAGACATCTAATGGAGATAATGGTAATGGTTGTTCAGCCCATAAGTCTGGGGTTAAGAAACCGTAAGTGTTACCAATAGCAACAAAGGCAGCCTTTAAGGTGTTTTCTAAAGTTCTGGTCTTACCGTTAGATTGGGTGTAGACATCTTCAACACCAGCTAATTGTAATAACTTCTTAACAGCTGGGGAAGCGACGATACCAGAACCTCTTGGAGCTGGAATTAATCTGACAGTAACGGAACCACACTTACCAGTAGTCTTGGTGGCAAGGGAGTGTGGTTGACCTAAGTTAGAACCCCAGTAACCTCTTCTGATTGGAATAACAGAAAGCTTGGCAATGATGATACCGGCTCTGATGGCACCAGCAACTTCCTTGGCGGTCTTAATACCTAAACCAACGTGACCGTTAGAGTCACCGACAACGACAACAGCCTTGAATCTGGTTCTTTGACCGGCTCTGGTTTGCTTTTGAACTGGCTTGATGTTCATGACTTCATCTTCTAAGTTTGGTAATAAAGTGTCAATGATTTGGAATTCCTTGACTGGAAGGGAGTGTAAGAAGATTTCTTCGATAGTGGTAATCTTACCAGCCTTAACTAATCTACCTAACTTGGTAACTGGAACCCAACCCTTTTCTTCGGCGTTTCTACCACCTCTTCTTTGTTGACGACCCTTGTTACGGCCACCGAAACCACCTCTTCTTTGTTCACCTTGAGCTTGAGCCTTTTCTGGAGCAGCAGACATTATTGATGTTGTTGTTATTTCTTAGATTAAATCGGAATGGAACACGGAAAGTTGATGTAGGTAACTTTCAATCGACTAATAGAAGAACTTGGTGTCTTAGGATGACAAGAGCTGAACGAGTAACAACTGAACATTGCATCGAATATGAATAATTGTTAAATAATTTGGGAGTCGCGTCCAGTATGAAATTTTCGCAAATCGCACACATAATTTCGATAAAAAAAATTGTCTGAGACAATTTGAAAATTTGAAAATTTATAAAATATTATAGGTGCGGTGTAAAGGGTTACAATAAATCCGTACATGGCATATTAATTTAAAACAGTCAAATTGAAACATAACATGAATTTTGTTGTTTAATTAACATGCCATTGTTAAGATTAATGTTATTGAGTAATCAAGTTTATTGAAAGAAACTATCTCAAGGTTAAAGGAGTAAAAATATTAGCTAATTTGTGATGAATTTGAATGAACAATATATCGATACAGGGAGTGTACTAAGTCGAGCGAGTAGAAGAACGATTGGTACACAGAATGGCTTTAATCTGAGAAATAGGGCTGCACCTACCTTATCCATAAATCTGGACAACACTGTTGTTCAAACAGTAGCCACCCCGGTTACCACTTTCGAACCTCTAAAAAGAGATACTGCTATGAAATATCTACCCAGACTCTCCTCCATGAGATCGATTTCTTCGTTAAGAGGTCCCAGCGGAAACTTCGATCAGATGAGTGTGTCCAGTACTATTAATTCAGTGGCTTCGAATCAGAACGAAAGCCATAATCAGAACGAAAGCCATAATCAAAACACTGAAACTAATGTACTTAACGAGGAAGAAAGAGAAGGTGAATTGATAGATATGTTAGCACAGAGTATATATTCTTATACACCATCTGTATTACGATATCATAATGGATTGAAGCCGGTAGTGAATAATGAAATACCCAATGTATTTAAGAGAGAAGAACAAAATACAACGATAAATATGAAGGATCATGACAAAAATTTTTTTATCTTGACTAGTGCTGGCAAACCAATATTTTCCATGCATGGCAACGATAATGAAATTGTTCAATATATGGGTGTTATCAACACTATAGTAAATTATTTTCAAATACATGAATCCTCAGATATTAAGAGCATAAAATTACCAAGAACCAAACAAACTTACACTTTTTTGCATAAGAATCCAATTCTCCTGATGGCTTACTCACGTCGGGGCGAAGATACAAGCGACCTGATAAGTCAATTAGATTTCCTTTACTCCTACATTATCTCCTCAATAAATGAACGTCAGCTTAAGAGACTCTTTGATAAGAGAGAAAATTTTGACCTACATAGTTATCTCGAGGTAACTGATTTTGAAAATCTTTCTCAGTTATGCACACTTATATCGGAGAACTTATATCCCGATTTTGCAATCAATTCCCTTCAATGCTTTGTGATGCGACAATCAATAAGGGCTCGTATTCATGAAACAATTCATAATGAATTGATTGATCAGAATAAGTTCATACCGCGTGGTACTTTACTATACGGTCTTATTGTGTCCAGCAGACAAACTCAGAACAAACTTTGCGCAGTTATAAGACCCAAGGGACATACCTTGCATACCACTGACTTACAATTGCTATTTTGTCTTATATCGAATCAATTCCAGAGCATGGATGGTAATCGAGAGTTGTGGGTCCCTATCTGTTTCAGTAAGTTCAATTCTAATGGATTTCTTTATAGTTATATCAAGTTTCTCCATCGTGGAAACAATAAAGGTGAGGGTACTGCCTTGGTACTTATCAGCGCTCAAAAGGATGCATTCTTTAAATTGAAATTGTTCGGGGATAAATTGTGGGAGAGATTAAAACAAGCTGAATTAAGCAAATTTTTGATTAATGATTATATGAAGTTTCGTGTTTGCGATATTCCAGCTCCATTAGTTCATCACTTTATTTATAAATCCAAGAAGCATATACAGTATGTGATGCCGGAGTTAG
This sequence comes from Jamesozyma jinghongensis, assembly GCA_030572895.1. Lineage (NCBI taxonomy): Eukaryota > Fungi > Ascomycota > Saccharomycetes > Saccharomycetales > Saccharomycetaceae > Jamesozyma > Jamesozyma jinghongensis. The sequence continues at coordinate 11,051 of JAJMCG010000157.1, forward strand.
AATATCATAACGGTGAGGATGGTGAGAATGATTTAGAAAAATTAAAGAGATATGAGAAGAAATTAAGCACATATTATAGACAATTGCATAACTCTGTGGTTAACGAAGATGGCACACTGTTAAATCAATCTATTCTCAATTTTATAAATTGGCAAGGTCACAAAGAGAGTGATGAGGAAGATGAATTTCAAGAAGAGAAGATTAATATTATGGGGCTGGTTTGGATTACACCACAATTTGAAGTTTATTTGATTTGCAATAATGGTATGGACGATAAGGACATCGTATTGAAGAGCGCTAGAAAGATTATTTCTTGGTGTCGAAAACATGAATCAAGATTATTTATTCATGATGGAGCTGTATTTTAGCCAAATATTCATTGCTTTATGTGATTATGTTGTTGCCAAAAATATCAAGTAGATAAAATGCAAATGAGAACTAATATTATCATTATGAAGGGTATATCAGCAATTAAGTTTTACTTAATATTGAATTTAAGTATAAGATATAATAATTAAATAAATAAGATAGGTATAAAATTAGAGCATTACTTTTATGAGATCATTATTCATTACAATGACATCAATAATTCATAGATACTATCATTCCCACCAATGAAATCATTATCAACAATATTAACAAGAACATAACTATCAACCAAATTCTTTAAAAATTGGAAACTTTCACCTTCTAAACATGCCATCCAATCATCCAGAATTCTAAAGAATTCTTCCTTCCAGGCAAGAAAACTTACCCTTTCTACAATAGTTGGTTGTAAGACTTCTCTACCAGGGAAAATCCCCCAAGTGACCGCATTTGCTTTGGAACCATCCGGATGATTTGTGGTTAAATTATCATCTTTATCGATAGCAAAATAAGTTAGGACTTCATTATGTTGTAATTGTAATCTCAGACTATCTAACTTCTCTATTGGTAATAAAAATTCCAAATATTGCTTTTGGTAAACGTAACCATCTTTTGGACCCCAACCATGAACTTTATCATTAGATCTAATACCATTAATTTGTGGTTGAGAGTTTATTGTAATAATGTGATTTTGGTTTAGACCAATTAAATGAGGTAACATTGAATCAACCTCATGGTTGATTGGAACGTCAGACCAAGGTAGACATATTAATTTACCTTGTAGATAATCGATGACCAAATTGGCAACATCCGTCAGTGAACGAGGAGATGACCACAATTCGAGGGATTTCTTTTGAGATTGACGAATTAAAGTCGAACCACATAGATCTAGGTCACCAAAAGCAGGCGACGAAGAGTCACCGAATCTACCATTTGGGAATTCATCTTGGGTCCATTGTGAAGTACGCGCCACATATGAATAAGGACGACGTTGCCAAAAGATTGGTCTAACTTCTTCATTTCTACGCTTGGGATTCAAAGATTTTCTCCATGGTAAATATGAAGTTGGATCATTAACAAATTCATTTTCAGTTGGTAGAAGATTTAATTTCTCTAAAATTGTTAAAGGTGCTTTTTCTAAATTCATGGTATAGATGTGTAGATGATTAATATAACCACTATCCAATAACTTATTACACATTTCAACTATTAATTCCGTTCCAATAGATCTGACCAATTCATCATCATCTTTTATTGGATCCAATCTATCCAAAAACTGCTGTGGAATTGTAATGTTACCCCAAGAGGCTCTTCTTAGGAATGCAGCGTATGTAGTTATTGGCATAATACCAGGAATAATTGGTGCTTCAACACCAATTGCTCTCAGCTTTGCACACCAATTGATAAAATTGTCGACGTCATAAAACATTTGTGTGACAATGAAATTTGCGCCAGCATCGATTTTAGCCTTTAAATATTGTAAATTTTTCAATTCATCCTCTTCCTCTGGATGTCCCTCAGGGTATGCAGCGACACCTATATCAAAATAATCACCATATTTATTTCTAATATATTGAACTAAATCGCATGCATATACAAACCCACCATCCACTGCACACCATTTACCATCCACCGCGTCTACTGGAGCGTCACCTCTTAAAGCTAAAATGTTTTGGCAACCAGAATCATATGCCTCCTTTAGGGCCTCATCAATCTGTGATATTGGCATATTTGTACAGGTCAAATGCATACATGTCTCCAACCCAAGTACACTTTGTGCTGTGGAGACCAGATCTGTCGACAATTGAGATAACTTCCCACCACCTGCATTCCAAGTGATATCTATAAATTGTGGTAGAGAATTTTGGTACATACGATCCATTCGATCATACAGATTCTGAACACCCTGTGTGGTCTTCGGAACGAAATACTCGAAGGAGAAAGTGGGTTTTGGTGATTTGCTATGCTGTTGTTGTAATTTTTCACTGATTCTCATCTAGATTTTTGGTAGTGTATTTTTCCTACACCATAGAGGGGACTTATTACTCTACCAAATGGTTATTCCTTATATATATAAACCAGTATATATTGCTGGGGCATCGATTGTGTCACTGAGGAGTGTATGTCACGTGCTATTCTCCCTTAATTTTATACCCACAGCTGGAAATTCGGAGATGCGCCACAGCTTTCATTTCACGTGCGAATTTGATCCACCACAAAACAGGCGTAGCGTCGCTGCAGGTTCAAGAGATAATGATGCATTTGGCCTGAACCGGTTCGTTAAACAAGTAAGGGGAAATAACTCGAGGGATGCTATTGGTATTCCCAGATTAATTATCTTGCGGTGACTCCAATTACCGTTTATGTAAATTGAGCGTGCGTGGACTAATTCACAAATAGAAAACCGTGCGTTTCCTGGAGAATAACAATTACAGGTGAGTGTGCGAAAGCAATTTGTTTCTGTTGCAGATAACCACTATTTTAATAGACAATCACTCTCATATATTCCTTCCCATATGTCCAATAAGGAAACTATTAATCTGATAATCACATTTTTCTCATGATTTATTTTGGGTATGGGGTATTGAAAATACATAGTTCTTGGCCGAACTATCCATTTTTATAGTAGCTGCCATCAGGGAAGTGAATCATACAATTATCATCCTAATTACTGATTCTCAATCATTGCGAAGTAAAAATACAAATGGGAAATAATCCAAAAAGCTTTCGAAAGTTTTCAAAAGTTCTTAAATTTATATACTTTTCGAAATTTGCCTCCAAGTCAATTTGCCGCCGAAGACACGGCGATTTTACCGCTGAGATCAAAATAGTGTGGAACTTTTGTCTTGTCTATATAAGTGTTTATTATCAACTTGATAGATATACATTATAGAAAAGGGACTAAAAGATGGTATAGAGCAACGTGCCTACACTATAAGCAGCCAAGAATCCGGTTATTTGCTCCCAGAGAGTATGGAACTGCATTGCTGTCGTAAACATGCTCAGAATCCACATTAAAATCAGCAGGAATGTCAGAACGACAGGATTAGACCACACCGTCCATTTGATCAATTTTGAAAGAGTCTTGGTACATTTCCAAGTGGAGAGTAGAATATTAGTACTACCATTCATCATGTAATTGTAAATATACCCATTCTTGAACAATTCTCGAGTCAATTTTCCCAACTCCCAACTCTCCCTCCTTAGTTTCTGAAAAGCTAACTTACCATATGTGCTCCATTCACCAATACAAAACATGAGCATGATTGTCAGGAGAAATATATGACCTGAGGGGTCATGACCCCCAATCCAAAGACCGCCTTGTCTTCTGCAATTTACACTGGAAGCAATATTTCTGCCCAACAGTCTCAAAATTTGTTCATTAGCCTTAAATCCATCACCATTACAATCACTTTCATTTAACGCACATCCAACTAGCCCGATACTCTCTTCCACTCCATCTCTACCCTTCAACAACCGATATATGGCTCTCAACGCTCTCTGTCTTCTACTTTCACTTTCATGAAATGAAGTGTTGACTACCCCGTTCACATCAAATATGTCATAGGAACATCTGCCCCCACTTCTAAGGAATACCATATCCATTACTGCTCCGTATGGTCCGATCCCCTGTGTAAAGATCCACCACCACGCACTTAACACACCATACCTTATTATACTTCCCCCACTCACTATACCATATCTACAAAACACTACTAGATTTATTAATGTAGTCCAAAACCATCCCCATTTAATGAAATATGTGTTGATCCATGTATCTTTATTCGGTGTCGTCTCTATCCAAAGTGAGGCAACGTTACCTAGAATCAATATCAAGGGAGGTAATACCAAAGTCAAAAACTTGTTTAATTTCATACTTTCCCGTTTAATAGTCTCGAAATATCACACAGTTATATTAATTTACCTTCCGACTGTGGCACATCCTTTGAATTTTTTCTTTCTCTTTCCTTATATTAAAATATATAATTCTATGTTGAAAAAACGATTAATTAAAAAAATTGTTGAACTAAAAGACTAAACTTAAGCAAACTCAAATCAAAGAAGCGAATACTATGGAGGTACCCGCTCAACCTCAAACAGAAGAAACACAACCAGAGAACAAATTACCAACTAGATTTGAAATCGAGTTAGAATTCGTACAGTCTCTGGCAAATATCCAATATGTAACGTACCTCACAACACAACAGACACACCTATTTAAGGATCCCACTTTTAAGAATTACCTGCGTTACCTGACCTACTGGTTATTACCACCTTATTCACAATGCATAGTGTATCCAAATGCACTGTTTGTGCTGGCGTTAATTAATGAATTTTTAGAGGGTGAACAGGGTGTTGAAGAATTGCCTAGATTCTTGCAATTGCGTGGTGGGGAACTGATGAATGACATGGTTGCAAGATGGGAAAATTAGAACTGCCTATACATGCACATGAACACGAACATAAAAAGACTTATATATAGATCTTAATGAACGAGTTTCACTAAGTTTGTACTTTTATATCAATGCATATTTTAAATTCATATATTCTATTCAACAGCTATGTAGATTTATATCACATCCTCCTGATACGGATACTATAAACGTGTTTTCTATTATTACAAATTAAGTCTCTCTCAACTTCCTATGACTCAGTTCCTCCTCCACATCTTGCTTCTCAATTGCGAGAATTTATCAGAACTCATCACATACACATACCTCTAACGTCTAAACATCTTACGTTGACTGCTTAATGTAGGCTTACTAAGTTTCCCAGAGACAGTTGGAATACCAGACGCTCTTGGTTTATTAACACCGCTTCTACTAACTACTTTGCCACCACGCCTCTGTTGTGAATGACTCTCAATTACTGTACGCTGAATCTCATTCTGTACTAATTTCTCCCTTTCCGATTCCAATTCCTTCTTCAATTTCTCAACCTCCTCACTCTCCAACGTAACCCTCTGTTCAAATGTACCTTCTTCCCCTTCTACATCTTTCAGATGCTTGACGTAAGAGGGTTCACTCATCAGTCTATAGACGTATCCTGCTTCACTTTGTATAGAGATCCACGAATCCAAGATTGCATTCGTAGATTTACACACTTCGTGCATCTTCATGACATTCTTTGGTAATTTATGCTGTATGGTTTCGTTTACTTTCTCTATCATTGCGATGATCTTGTCAAGATTCTCTAGTTCATCCAGTAATGATTGTGTAGTAATCGCAGAAGTTGTGGATGTTTGCTTGGCATGCGAGTTAATATTCGAAAGCATCCCTTCAAATAATTGGGGAATAATTTTGTTGATGGTACTATCGTTAAATGGTTCCCCAGACATGGCTTGATTATATGCTCCTCAATCGTTGTTTACTTCAATGTTTGTTTTATGATTAGCTATTTACATTTTCGCGTAATTTGAAAATTGAAGATGTTTTATGAAATCCATCACTCGAATTCAACATGCAAACTGAGCAAAGAGACACAATGAGCGAAGTGGAGGATATTCATACCATCTGCAAGAACCTCCAGAGAGTATTCAAAGAGGAGGGATATGATCCCGTTTCAATTGTGACTATTATTGATATGTATGGTAATCAGTTGAATGACAATGAATCCATGACCGACAAAGAACAGTTCCTGGAGGTATTGTTACAGTTATTGACTGAAAATGAAAATATTGTTAGAGAAATTGGTTGGGATATACCCAAATTGTTGTTAGAATTTGTCTCTGCAGAAAATATTGATTTAGATAAGAAACTAACCAACAATCAAATTGTCGCCACCATCATGAAATGTTTTAATGTTATTGCTTTAAGTGGGAATCCCAAGGAATGTCTATTGACAGGTTGTGAACTATTATCTGAATTGTCGCTGGAGGAAGAAATAGAAGCGGAGTTGGAGGAAGAACTTTTAGAAGAAAGTGACAATGAAGAAGAGAGTGGCGATAAACCTGAGGAGGAGTACGTTGCCAAGCACTCTTCGGAGTTTATTCCTGACTTGAAGATTCATATTATCTTTGAGTTGTTAATCTCGACTGTGAAACGTATCGACACATTATACCCATCCAAGTTTTTAAGTATGGTAATAACGGCAATTACAAAATTTATTACCAGCAACATAAATGAAATGGAAAATACCACATTTATATTACGTCGTGTCTACGAATTTTGTGTTAATTACAATGCTCCACTTAAAATTGATAGCAAGTCTAACTTAGCACAGAGCGAAGATATCAGCGAAGCGGAACTCGAAACTATTACAGATGATGAAAAGGATCTCGAGAAGAAACTGTTGAGAGAATTGATTACCACAACACTTCAGACATGTTTAAAGAACAAATCTGGATACTTTGATTTACACTATTTCAAGCAATTAACTTACAGTAAGGACGAAGAGACATTTACTATAGAATTTTCTGATATTTGTTCAAAGTATTATCTTTTAATTCTTTTATTTGACATCGATATCAAGAAGGATTTTACTGAATATTTGGATGAATCCAGATTAATTTACGAAACAGCTTTACAAAAAGTCGATCTCTCCTTAGAGGAGGAAAAAACCAAATTTTATCAAAATATCTATGAGTTATCGTATGCATACACTATACAAAAGACATTAAACAACAGGACTCTGTATATGGATCCATATGGAATTATATTGTTCTCTGGTATTTACTTTTTGGAAGAGAAAAGACATTTAATCCCAAAGATGGACATAATCGATGCCATGTATTTATATTTGAGGTGTTCCACTGCATCATTATTTTCTGATTTGTATTCTAATCAATCAGTAGAAAGTGTTTGTAGATATTGGTTATGGGTTGCGCTTACACAATGTTCTGCAAATGAACTCAAACATAAATTAGCAAAGATGCCACAGTTAATGACTAAATTCTTCCTTCAAATACTTCTATTGAAAAACTGTATACAAAGAGACCAAAAGCTAAGAAATATGACGTTCATGCTATTGAGTCGTATTCTTTGCTTGGTTTCCGAAAATATCGCATCCGAATTCATCATAGATACTTTGTTGAGTTGTCCTTACATCTCAGCCAGGTGCACCATGATCGGCATCCTCAAGGACATGATGATTAAGAATGTCCAATCCATAAGCGAGGTTGATGAAAAAATGAACCAATTGAAGATAAATGAGACAGAAATAAAGAAACTGACTCCACCAAAGCTACCTCCAAGAGCTTACATTTCAATAAACGAGGATAGATTGGCCTCGATACACAGCTTGACCATGATGAGTCTTGAAGAAGCCAAAAAGAGTCTTTCCACAGGAAATAAGGGTTCCATTGTTTTATTACTCTCCTACATGAATTTCTTTGTGGCCTTAAGAGAGAAATGGGACATGGGCTTGCTGAAGGTTATTCATGAAGAGGTCGACTCTGTTTTTAACGAGAACACCGAGGAGACTGTTCCAGAAATCGGGTTCATCAAGATTGCAAACGAGACACTCGGCACATTCACTACTCAGTAGATAAACTATTATTTAGTATATACGCAGACTATAACATTTCTCGTTTTAGTAGAGATGACCATCTATTTGTTTAAAACCGAATGAAAATCGCTGTTAAGGGCGTCGCGCAATAAAATCTGAGATATCAGTTAATAGTAAAATACTTTTAAAAACCTTCTGGCATAGGGATATCTGCTCATTGTTAGCCCTCTCCTATATTACTAATAACATTGCTAACCATGAATAAGTTCCAAAGGAATTTTATACGGTCGACGCATTCGATTAAAACATCAAATATCAGTCAGGTTCCCGATTTCACCAAATACTCCCCCATCCAGCCGATTAATGAGGGAGTGGCGCCTTATCTTTATGAGACTGCAAAAGCCTTTCCTACTAAATCGAAACATGTAAACCAGTTGCATTATTATCACAACCGTACCGTTTTGATCCATGACTATGCGAAGAAGTCTTCAAGTCCTGTTTCGCTGATGCAATTGGCACAGTATTATGATGATTCCAATACTTTAACAAAAAGCAAGATTATTAACTCAGGAAAGTTTGTGAAGGAGGAACTGACTATTAGAATAGCCTCAAAATTGAATTTATTACAGAGTTTACCCTTTAGCGTGGTAAATAATTTTCATTTCGTCCAAGTATACGAATCATATTATAACATCTTTGAAAGATTTAGAAAATTCCCAACCATCAGGACATTGGAGGATAGTATTCAATTTGCTGAGTTTATCAAGAGGATTTTACAAGATTTTAATTCCCTAAATCTGCCCCATTTAATCATGGGTGCATTGGAGTGTACAATTTTAGAGTTATATCCTAGGGATAAGATGGATAAGTTGTTATCTGAGTTATTGAGAGCTCGAATTTCCAGAAGACTTATTGTAGAGGAACATTTAAGTGTAACTGCAAATTTTTTAAGTGGCAAGAAGGAGAACACTTTAGTACTTGGTGATATATTTCAAGTGTGTTCCGCAAAAGATTATCTAATGAACGCTAGTAGGACATGCGAGGATTTTATCAAAAATGTTTATTACCCAAATATTCCATTACCTGAGTTTATTCTTGACGGTGCTACCGAGTTGAAGTTTGACTTCCTTCCAACGCATCTGAAGTACCTGCTGGGAGAGATATTAAGAAACTCATACGAGGCTACAATGAAGGATTACATACGGAAGGGTCTGACCAGGCCGGAACCCATCACTGTAACCATTGTGCAAAACCCGGAGGCTTATCTGTTCAGAATTTCAGATAAAGCAGGTGGCTTACCACGTACAGATGAAAAGATTTGGTCGTTCGGTAAATCCAAGGAAAGAGCCAAGGAATCCCTCGACAATTTCCACAAGTTACCGGGATTACAGACAGTATCTATATACGATCATTTGAATGACCATCATGAACTTTACGCCCAATTACATGATGCTTCAACAGAGTCCCCAGAGTTGCTCACCTCAATGAAGTCTGCCCAGACATACGCTCACACATCCTTGGCGCCAACGACACATTGGAATCTCAATTCCGGTAAGTACAAATTCGAACAACCACTTATCAAGATGCTTCACAGACCATTCAGATACAAATTGGGCATCGGTCTCGCAATGTGCAAAGTATATGCAGAGTATTGGAATGGTGACCTGCAATTACATTCTATGCCTGGTTACGGGGTCGATGCGGTGCTCACATTGGGCAATCTTATGAAGAATACTCAAAAACAACAGTTAGACAGAGTCTGATTTCTACTTTTGTCATTATTGGTCACGTGAATCGGTATACCATATATTTTTCCGCTCGTTATATTTGCGGGACAACAAACGAATTTTTAGTAATCAATTAAATCGCCACTGAAACAAATTTATAAATAGTGGAGATTTATCCAGGATAAACGATAAAGGGCTGAGGATTACTTGTAATTCAGCTTTGAGTTTTAGCAGACGATTAAACCAAATAAAGAAGTGAATATTTAGCAATGTCTACCCCGGCCAGAAGAAGATTGATGAGAGATTTTAAGGTATGTACTGGAAAGTATGTCAACATTAAGCATTGAAGCAATTTTACTAACAAATAGACATTTATATGCGCGTTCTAAAATAGAGAATGAAGGAGGATGCTCCACCTGGTGTTTCTGCTTCCCCATTGCCAGATAATGTTATGGTGTGGAACGCCATGATTATTGGCCCAGCAGAGACCCCATACGAAGACGGTACATTTAGACTATTATTAGAATTCGATGAGGACTACCCAAATAAGCCACCACATGTTAAGTTTTTAAGTGAGATGTTCCATCCTAACGTTTACGCAAATGGTGAAATCTGTTTAGATATTTTGCAAAATAGATGGACACCTACTTATGATGTAGCCTCCATATTAACTTCCATTCAAAGTTTATTCAATGATCCAAATCCAGCGTCTCCGGCTAATGTGGAGGCTGCCACACTCTTTAAGGACCATAAATCTCAATATGTCAAGAGAGTCAAAGAGACTGTAGAAAAATCCTGGGAAGATGATATGGATGATATGGATGATGAATCAGACGATGACGAAGAGTAAGAGACTTATCCTTGAATGGAAACGATAAAAAAAAGATTAAGATCTCTTTATTTGGAAAGTAGAAAGAATCTTACATATAAAAACAATGAAGATAGAAGAAATTTAGGAGTTCTGGAGGAGGAACAACATGCATATTTTATTTCTGTAACGAACATGTATTAGATACAACTATCTATCATATGGTGTATATTAATTATTATAAAAAAACTATTAAGAATCCTATTCTATAGATTTATGAGAGAACGTTATTTTATATAATCGGAATCCTTGTCTGTATCATTACCCAGAATATTATTATTTACAATCGCCAGCGATGATACAACAAAGAAGATACCAATGACGAACTTACTGATGGGATCAAGCTTAAATAAAGGTTCCTTTATATTATGATACTTTAAATTGTAAAAAGGAATGTGTTCTCTTGGCCCATATGAACCATATGCTATGTAAAACTGTAATTGTTTGACGTATCCAGGTATCTGTGACCAATCCTGGTTAATAAAATATAAATCCTTCAATGCACGATTGATCACGTCCAATTCAATTGGCTCTAATTTATTAAATTGTGAAACTAATAAATTACCATCTAATTTGTTTGTTTGAGCGTTAAATTTAAACTTTGTTTGTATGATCTTCTCAAACATACCTTCCCTTACGAATTGTGATATCTTAGTATCATAATTTTGACGTGCTATTTGTTCATCTTCTTCAGTCATCATATTAGGTTTGAATAAATTAAAAATATCATCAATGGATGAAGATAAAAGTTTAGAAACTTCGTCTTTCTTGGTATCTATTCCAAAATCCTTAGCATTGGTTTTTGCTAATCTCCTTGCTTGTTTATCCAACAAGGATTTGGGTGGTGTTCTTATATCAGTGGAGCAATTTCGTTGAATTCCATATGTGAAACCAATTGACGTTCTAACACATTGTCTACTGGATCTGGTAGCTATATTTTTTAATAGTATCGAGTGAAGTAACATTGTCAAACAGTTCCAATTGATTGTTCTTTTTCCAAAGGTTAAGAATATTGTTTTTTCATTGAACATATTTAATAAAATAATCTGGGCGAACATATTAGTAACACCGTCAAGACATTTGGATAACAAGTTGTCCTAAATCTAATACACAAATTGGTATTAACTTTAATCTGGAGTAAAGCAGTTGTAAATACATCCATGGAATATGTCAAAAAGTTAAAAAGAAATAGCCCAACAGGGGGCTCGAACCCCTAACCTTGAGATTAAGAGTCTCACGCGCTACCGATTGCGCCAGCTAGGCGCTATTTCTTGAAAATGTTGTACATTGACTTAACTAAGCCAATAAATAACATTATACTTTTGAAATGCAAATGCATGCATTTTGTTGGAACAAGTGGTTCTGACATCAACTGGTTGAAGTATTATGTCAAGATCATGTGACTTGACATTATCCGAGGAAATATAAATTTATCGGATATTAAGAAAAATTTTACAAATCGTAGAAAAAGTTAAAAATCTATTAATTGAACTTAACAAATAATGGTATATAAAGAAGTTGAGTTGTTACACCTTCTTTATAATTAATTCCTAACTTATATTACACATTATATATTCTATATAACTAACCAGTGTGTGTTTTATTCTCACAACAA